>JAQFYG010004061.1:0-11545 GCA_034694325.1 Entomobrya corticalis | reverse complement strand
ACTTGAACTTCAGAAAAAAGAGAATTACAATAATTTTTTAGATGAGTGTTCACACATCATCTTTACACATAGTCAGAGGGAAAATGCTTGAGCGACAAGAGAAGCTTATCGCCAACACGTGAAGGTGTGATGCACAAGTACCATTCACCACTATACAAAAATATCGAAAAAGTGATAATTAAACAAATGCTATCGCTTTATGCAGATTAGCAAAAAATACTCAACTCCTGATCCTGACAAATATAATGGATTACAATAATATTGTCGTCAAATGGCGGACTGAAATATTGGAATTATCTACGCAATCAGCTTATTATTTTCTGTCAAACCAGTTCGCCCTTTCCATTTTTGAAAGATCTTAACACAATCATTAAGAACCCACATTTTCTGATAGCTGATGAAAAACGCTACTTGCGTTATGAATCTAAATCATTAATTTTTTCATCTCTTTACTCATATGTTTTCATTGTCAAAAAGACTGGACACGGATTTGCTGGTAATTGTACCCGTCGTAAGCACAACAATGAACGTTGAAACTAAATATTTTTTCGCTGAAAATGGATAGTGCAAATCTATTATAGATCATAAATAGGTCATTTAACACGTAGTAATTTCATTTATTACATGAGTTATCAGAAATAACCAATAAACGTCATCATCAAGATATTTATTTTAAAATTTTACAGTAACTCATATCTAAAAAACAAGTTCTTATGAAAAACAAATTATTCAGAAATATAAATGGAACGAATTTTGCAAATTTTGAATGGAATCCTAAAATATTTACACAAAATGTAATCTGTAATATAAAATTGATTTTGAGCACACAGCACATTCTATCGATTGGTTTATTAAGGAATGGTAATTAGTAGTTTTATAAAATAATGAGCAGACAGAAGAAATGTGTGTTTAGCAATATAATTATTATTTCATTCTACATCATCTTACAATCAATGTCGTGCAGACGTTTACAAAAGCCAGAGTGGAAAACAAATTAATTGCAAATGTTACTTGTTTGAAAACCAATGAATAGTTCATTAAACCAAACAAAGAAAGCGATTAAATTAAGAAAAACATTATTAAATTGGTTACATAAAGTAGATAAACTACGCTGAAAGCATAACTTATGGAATGTAAATAATTCATTGAATTGTAATGTCGTATTCTTGCGTTTTATTTTAACATCACATTCCTTTCTCTAACTACCTTTCCACGACCTATCTGTTAATCAACAAATCCATCATTGTGTCGACAGTACAGTAATTGGCGTTTAACCAATTCGGTTATTTTCTCATAGAAATTTAGCAATACCTTTTGGAAGAAATTGTCTATTATACTAGTCATTATTTATACAAATATTCTGGTGAAGCGATGCAAAATAAAATGTTATCAACTCGCACGCTTTTATATTGTACATGATGTAACCTATTTTAATGGCCGGAAATTATTAACAAATTGGGTGTTACCTTTAACCAAAAGTTGCATGTTACATTGTCAAATTGGTGCAGTGAAATGCATTTATGGAGGATCAAGACCCAGTTGTTCTTATGCGGAGGTAAATTTCATTGTTATTGGCACTGAAAGTGCGGAAGAAAGCCGTTCTTGAGCGAAGGTGTTTTTGTAGAGAGATGTTCTTATATGGAGCCAAATTAACACCCAAAATTGAAGGACGGTGCAGCGGCCTGTTCTTGAAGAAAAGTGTTCTTATATGGGATGTTTGTATAGAGAGACTTCACTGTATATTAAATAGATTTAGATAGTTTCAGTAATTGATTGACGATGATATTTTGCTATGCTTCCATAATTGCGAATATCGCAATTGAGTAATCATTCCCCGTCGTCGTATTTCTCTATTTTTCGTTACCCTTTATCTGGCTTCGGTTACATTTGTACAACCAAATGTACAATATCAACCTTTACCATTAGCTATATCTTTAAATAACTTTATGGATTGAATCGTCCAATTCGTCGAAAATATGCTTTACCAACAGTAAAGATGTTAACATTAATACTTCCAAGTTCACCCTTTCTGCTTTTTTAAGATACATGCTCGGTTTTAAACACTCCTCCAATGGCTTTACAGACAGCCAATGTATAACTGTCCATGTATTTATATAAAATTTGATGGATACATTTTTTAATTTTGAATCCGGTTATTATTACTCTGTTCATTATCATTTTATAGGATTTTGTTGGACCTTGCGCATAAAAAATGTCATAAATTTAAAAAAGTTTCTCTTCAAATTAACTTAAATTTATATTTTATCTAAGCTTAGCTGTTGACATTTATGCGGCTTTCCTTGTCCATCTCCACCGAGAGAACCATAACTTTATAGTTCAAATAATCCAGCTATCGTAATATCGTATTTACCATAATAGTTGAATTGCTTATGATTTGATTGGAGTGGCTTGGCCGTCGCATGAATAGCGTTTTGTTGAGTTTGAGTTTACATTATTGACAAATCAGCACCATGGAGCTACTGAGTTCTTAAAACGCAAATTATGAATTTGTACGTAGTATATATAAATTATAGCTGTTTTTATAAATTAAAACTTCATGCTTTCAACCACAGCACTTTCTGCATAACCTGTTGCCTTCCTCCTTATGAGAACCGTTTACAAATAAATTTTAATGACTTACATCTTGTAGCAAAACACGTCAGCATGATTTCAAGAATTTACATATTTACATGATAAAAGTAACAAAAGAAACGTTTTATCATTCATTAATAGTAGAGCTTGTACTGGTAGAATTTTTATTTTATTTTTTGTTATATTATTTCGTCCATGCAAAAGCATTGTTCCATCTGCACATAGCTTTATGTGTCAATTGCGTCAAAAACATTTATACCGACGGTTCACTTAAACAATACAGCCTAATTGCTTTGAGTTTATCTACTGTAGTTTGAAATTATAAAAAACCTGAAATGATATTGGATTGAGTTCTTCAAATTTGATTTCGTTGAAAACTCGTCCGTTTGTGAGTAGCAGCATGTGCTCGGATGAGGATAAAACTTTGAAAGTTGGAAAATTAAGAGGTAATCGGGGCACTTTCATGCATGATTATATGTGATTATTAAAAAATATATTTATTATAAATTTTATTGTATTGTTATGCTAATTTACTTGCATTTATTGAAACTCCATCTTCTACCAGAAATGGATAATCAATATCAATATTTGATCGATGAATCGAATTAGCGGCGATTACATAACTTACCGTCGCCGGAGGATGTGAAGATTTAAGCAGAAAATTTACTATTTTATTTCAGTGATTTATTGATCAGTTCAGAAAAACAAGATATAATAAACAAAAGATCATTCAACAAATCTTTTAAATAGATGAATTAAAATCTAAATTTATAATTCCCAAAATCATCAAAATTGGTTACTTAATTTAAAGAAAGCTCAAAAATGCAGAAAATATCGACCGTTTCATCATTCAATCAATTACTATTCATTTCAGAGGTCAAACGGTCAAAAAAATATTTTAAAAGCTTTCTTTCTGATGAGTACTGACGTGACCGTGACAATCGGCATTTTTGGAACAGTTTCTTCCTGTTTGATGACTGGCGGTGACTGTCGCTTACCCAAAATTTCAAAACAGCCCAATAAGCAACGACGCATGGCCAAGTCAAGATCAAGTACTGGTGACTGGCTGACCAGAGGCCAAGATTAAACAATTATATATTAAAAGTTTCAATTATTTTGAAATGTTCCATATCCAAAACTACAATAACTATATACAAATCTAAGTTAAGCATTAGTAATAGCGATTGAAAAGGATGAGTGCTATTGCTTTTCAAAGAAGGAGAAAGTAAAATTTAAGGGAGAAAGTTGTGGAGAAAACAGTTTATGAGGTGACATTCCTCATTCTCGTACACCGAAAGTGAAAGTCAAGAGAAAAGGTACACAAGAATAGGACAAAAATGGTTAAGAAATATATTTTAAACTGCAAATGTATTTAACTGCAAGTCAAATCCTGGTAGGTAATTCTTTGTCCTTATTTTGAAGTCAATGCGATTTATTGAACCGTTTTCAAAGCTTTAGAAATACTTAGATTGCACTTTTTGTTGCGTATTTTGAAATGTTAAGTAAGTATCTAAAACTGCACTAACTTATGTTCAAATTCCAATTAAACAGTAGAAGTAGCGATTGAGGAGAACGTGGGTCAAGTGCTTTTTGGAAAAAAACGGGAAGAAAATTGAGGAGAAAAAAAAAGTTAGCGTGAGAACCAAATGCGAAGTAGTGATGTCGTCCTCATCCTTATACAGCGTAAGTGAAAGTCAAGGTGAAAGTAAAAGAGGAAAATTTAAAGATGGCTAAGAAATATATTTATATTCGCAAACTTATTTTCTTAAAAAGTTAATGTGATGCAATAAGAATCGGATGAATTTGCTCAGAAACCGGAAACAAAAAGTTGAGAAGAAAGTACAAGTCCAAGATAAAACAAAAGAAGGTTAAGGAAATTTATATAATTGTAGAAAATACATTGTCGTGGGGAATCCTCGACATCTCAAAATATTTCCAGAAAAATATTCTATCATTGAAATTTAGTGCTTTCATGAGGTCGGAAAAATATTTTCAGACAATGTCATTCCAGAAGCTATATTGTTTTCAACATATATCATAGTTTTAATGGGAACTGTACAATACTTTATTAATAATATTAGCAGTATAAATATCATAATATTTTTAATAATAGTTGGATTCCATTTTAACGATGTTTTTATTTTTCAAAATTTCCCTTTCATACCGTTTTAAACTTCTTAAGAGAAACAAACAAAAAATAAAAATAATCTGCTTTCAAGTCAATTTGGTGTTTAAAGAAGATAGAGATTGCTCTGGAATTTGACATAAAGCATGCCAAATAAAAAATTAAAATTCTAAAAGTCAATTTAAGACCAAAGGTTTTTACCCCGGAGACTGAAGCTCAATCCCTTTCCGGACATTGTTCCGAGATATCTGAATTTTGTGTCAATCGGTCAAGTATTTTTAAATCAATGTGTCCATACGCAGGCACACACATGCACAGACTGATATCCACCGCACTAACCATCTATATTGCATTTGCTTGATATATATCTATATATATGACAGTTTATAAGTGATCAGTTTTATATATTGTATTTCAAATATTTAAAAAAATTTTAACATCTGCAATTGAAAAAAACTTTAAAGCTTCATCCCGTTTAGGACCATTACAACTGCTTTTAGGGATGCTTGCATCAACAGATTGTTACTGACATTTTTAATTTGGTGTTGTAATTAACGCAAACTGTCGCAAACTCTAAAAATGCATATTTACTTAACTTTTACATTCAAAATCGTGCCCGGACACATGATTGAAAACGAAGTAGTTAATAAAACGACAAATTTAAAAGACCATAATGGTAAATCTAATAAATCAAAACAGGCCATTGGTGACTTTGCCCATGCATCCGTAGACCATTCCTTCTGTACATTACTTTCAAAATCTCAACAATGTACGATTAATTTTTAAATTTTATCTGATAAATACCATTATTTCCATAATACATAATACTCAGGTAAAATATTTGTTGCAAACCGTTTCTAATTTTTTTTCAAATTTGTGAGCGTAAACGGTAAATTGAAACCCATTTAAAAAATTTTATCTCCAAAGTGACTCAAGTCCTGATTTGGATACGTCATCTACTAGCATTGAGCATAAAGCAAAACAAATATTAAATAATTGTCGACCACGTAATACTAGAACTGAATGGTCGACGGTATTTTATACTGACTAAGCAACTTCGATAAATGAATCAAAGAAACATATGAATCCTGTTCCTGGTCAACTCAAATTTTGACGCTTTGGCCTTGGTGGAGAAAATTTTGTTGATGTCATCATAGCAAAATCAATCATCCCAATATTTCTTTTTCTATAAATTGAACATAACTGGATAAATAGCTTGTTGTGTGGACAATAAAATCTTCTGACGTATTTTTATATCTTTCATTTTTGGAAACTTGAGTTTACCGTTCCCTAAATGAAATATGACTTTATAAAACTTTTGTAGGCATTGTATATGTAAACATGTATTTTGCTAGTAAATTTATTACTTTCAAGCTTCTGAGTAAAAATGGTAAGCTGAAGTCCGTTTATATTTTTTTAATTCGTAATCGCTGTTTAAATCACCAGTAGATAATTAATCTTTTTATTTATGCATGGACACGCTCAAACAAAGCAAAAATAAATTTGTAACGTATAGATTTACTTATTGTTAGTGTCATTCAGAAGAAAAGTTTTAAAAATATTTTAACTCCATTCAAAACTCCAAATTTTGGAAATATACCTTACCTTAGTACTTCTCAAATGAGAACTTTTTAGCCACACAAACCCAATAGCAGCAATAGTCTGAATTTGAACTTGAACATTCAAAAAATGGCTCCATCGTGAAAAACATTTATGCATGGAAAAACAAAACCGTCATCATTTATTATTGAAACTGTTTGACTAGACGATATATGTAAATACTTTATCAAATATAAAACAATTTGCTGTCCAATAATTGTTAAATAAAATGTCTATATTAGTTTATTCGATTTTTATCAAATTATTACAATAAAGGCTCGTTTTTACTTTCACGTTCATATTAATGCATAATGCTATCAGAATACACTGGTTTTATAGAATTCCAAACTTTTATGAAAGTACTTGAAGGTCTTGAAATGCACAGTAAATGGGTATAGGTAATCGCAAACGAATGACTTTTATTGTCTATTAATTAGTATGTCTTTTGACATATGTACTTAACATTACGTTTTCCATAATAATATATAAATATAAGTTCATGGTTTTACACATTTATACCTTGGATTCTCTAGAGATTTGTGGTTCGAATTCATCACAGCTAAACTCGTTTATATTACCTGTGTGTATGGTGAACCAAAATTTGTTACAAAAAAATCTATTTGACGTCGCAATAATCAAAATGTGCTTCTACACAAGATTTGGTATTTTTTGAGTAATTGATACTATATAAACCCAGAAAAACGTTTGCATGTCAACGCCAAATATGAAGCATTTAGTTTTGCTTGTTGGATAATAATGTGCCAACGAAAAATTTAAATAAAAGATTCATGCAGCTTAGCAATACCTTTTTGCATAAAATGTGAAGTATACAAATTCCGACGGAAAATAAAGTGTTTATCAAGTCGCACTATTTTGCAACGTACATGTGCACGTTGTAATCTAGTTTATAACGGAAATTAAAAACAAATTGTTTGTAAACGTCAAGCAAAAATTCCACATCCATGTATGCTTTTCCGTAAACACTTCTCCAGTGGCCTGCTAAAACGACCAATGAGTATTTGTCCGTACATCTATAAAAAATTCGATGTTTTCACTTTCACTCACACATTTTTCACTTGCTTTAGTACCTAACATTTCGAAAAGAATATCTTTTAAAGATATATAGAGCGATTAAATGCTATTAAAAAATTACTAATAGTTTCTGAGAGGACACATGAAATCATGTAAATTTGAATGAAAACCTTGGATGTAACGTTTTCTTGATTTTTTTTATCATCTTCAATGCACACTAATAATGGCAAAATAGAAGGAAATTTATCAAATAAAGCATAAGAGTAGCTTAACTGAAAAATAAGAAGTGTTGTATTTTAATGTAAAATACAAACATAAAGAAAAATAATTGTATTTTTTTCACGGGGATTGCGGGATACATGAATATTTTATATATTGTTTTACGTTAA
The DNA here is from genome assembly GCA_034694325.1 of Entomobrya corticalis. Classification (NCBI taxonomy): domain Eukaryota; kingdom Metazoa; phylum Arthropoda; class Collembola; order Entomobryomorpha; family Entomobryidae; genus Entomobrya; species Entomobrya corticalis. The sequence continues at coordinate 3,808 of JAQFYG010004061.1, read as the reverse complement.
GTTACTTGATATTAGTGAAACGCTATCTTCTACTGGAATCTGATAGTCAATATCAAATTTTTAAACGATAAAATGAACTTAGATTTAACGGTAATACTTGCCGTCACTGGAGGATTTTAAGATACACAGACTGCATGTACATTGTACTAACCACATATAACGCATTTACAATGCAACTGGCAGTTGCTAAATGATCAATAATACAAATATTGAAAAAATATCTGCAATGAGATATGAAATTAGCAAAACATCTGTAAAGCCTCGTGCCGATAAAGACCTCTTAAACATTATTTTGGCATGCATGGACCAAAAGATTGATCAACGAAAATTCATATCAGGTTGTAATTAAACTGTAAAAAACAGTAATCTGTTTTCAAGGAAGATACATCATAATTTCATTTACAATTACAAAAAGTGCTGCAATATGGTTCACGGAATAATATAATCAAAATCGTGTCCGAGCACATAGATGTCAATCAGTGGAGCATCTCATCATCCTCTTACTCTACTTACATACTTGCTTACTTACTCTTACTATATTTACCATTACATCCGTTCACCTGACTTTACACAAAGATCCATAGACCATTCAATATATACATATATGACTTCCAAAATATTTTCAATGTACGGTTAAGTTTAAGATTTTAACTACTAAGCACCAATAATTCCATAACACATAATACTCATGTAAAATATGTGTTGTAAATCATTATTTCTATCTTGCTTTAATTTATTAGTTAAACTGGTAAATTCAATCTAGATTTTGACGCTTTGGCTTCGATAGATAGAATGTTGGTGAACTTTTCAAAACTAAACCAATCGTCGCTTTATTTGTTATCATACAAATTATATTTCATTGGATATATGGCCTGTTGGTATACTAAAAATACTTGTAAAATATATCAAATCTTTCATCATATTGTTATGAATAGTTATATCGTTCTTTTTTCATCTCACAGAATGTTAATTTGTCAATTTTTTATCAAATCCCACTTAAATGATAAACTGCTTGAAAACTTAATGCCGTTATGCATTTTTATCATTACTTTGGTTCATACAACCACTAAAATAGTTGCTCCGATGTAATATCTGCTTGAAATATTGAAAATTGTTAACAAGTGTATTTAGAGAGGTTGAAATGATGTAATGAACTATACGATGATTTTCAAGGAAAATTTTTGCTTGTTAATCAAATCTAATTTTTAATTAACAAGCAAAAGCTGGTAAAGAAAGGTAACTGGAGCACTAATATGCATGTTGATATGATTTATTTTAAAAAATATGTCAACGATAAAATGTATAATTATTGTTTTATGTTAGCTTAGTTGATTCAAATGAAGCTCCATCTTCTACATGTAGTGAATTATCAATATCAAAATATTAAACAATAAATTGAACTAAAACAAAATGATATCTCTTACCATCACTTGCGCATGTGATAAATTAAGCAATGATTTCCGTATTTTATTTCAGTGATTTGTTAAACAGTTTAGAAACACAAGAGATTTTAAAAAATATTCCACGTATTTTTTAATCTATAAAATTAAATTCATATTTATGAATCTCAAAACCATCAAAGGTGTTTACTTAATTTAATAAATAATTTTAAAAACGCAGAAATTACCACGCTTTACATCCATCACAGTTTCGGAAATTACAGTTACCCCGAATCCTTGGAAATGACAAAAATCCCCGGTTAGATGCCCTCCAGTTTCAATTGTCTTTATTCATTCACGCTCCAGCTAAAAGCTGTTTCTGTAATCGTTAAAAGTAAAGAGAAGAAACCCTAATTATTAAATTATTACGAAATTATTACCCCGAAACGTAGTGAAGCGCGTCGTGTTTGTCTGTCTATCCGTCCGTCTGTCTGTCCGCGCTATGCGTCGTTGAATTCTTCTCAAATTAGATGCATAGCCAGGTCACATCAATATCTTGTATAGGGTTGATCCAGGGTCAAACGCCATAGGTGCGGTGGTCGGTTAAAGGTCGCCATGTTGACTTATGGGTAAAAAATTGTATTGCATATTTCGATAGCGGTGACAAAGGGATCATCTTTCATGAAGATACCTTAGGTCAAATGTTACTGCAAAGGGCGCCAGAGGTCACCACAGACCGCAGATATTGAAGACTATCGCAGATATAGAAGACTATCGCAGATATAGAAGACTATCTCAGATATCGAAGACTGTCTCAGATATCAAAGACTATCGCAGGCTATCTGAGATAACTTTAATCTTTCAGCTACGTGATTTCCATCGTGCATTGTCACAACAGTTGATAATAGTTAATTACATAAACATCGTAATTCAAATCATAAACATTAAAAACTTCTTCTGTCCCTGCTTTCTCTGGTGAGTACTTACGCGAATCCGTGGCAATCTACATTTTTGGAACAAAATCTTCCTTTTTGACAACTGGCGGCAACGGTGGTTGATCCGGAATTTAAAAATACCAACTAAAACAATAATAATAATAATAGAAAATAACAAAAGGTGTACCTTATTATTATTAGAACTGATATTACTAGATCTTTATTGGTGATTTATCTTTCGTCCATATAAATGTAAGGCAGTCAGTTATCTCATTTATCAACTGATTGACACGTCCTTTGTGTCAAAAGTATTCATACCGACGGTTTACTTAAGCGATGTAGCTTAACTGTATTCAGTTCATTGGCTGTATTTTGTTAAATTTTAAAACGTGGACTGATATAGAATTGACCTCAGCAGATTCAATGTCGTTGAAAGCTCATCCGTGTTTGAGAATGAGGAAGCACGTGCACGAATGAGGATGAAACCAGTTAGGAACAGGTTTTTTCTTTTTGGCGACTGGCGGAAATGGCGATTGATCCAGAATTTCAAAGCAGCTCAATAAAATAAACATCGAAGCTGATTTAAGACAAGTTCAAGTACTGGTGACAGGCGTTTTGATGCACAAACAACGCAGAGTATAGCTGATTTCAAATGGGAACGCATGGGAAGTTATAGTACTCTCATGAAATTAAAGGTAACTGATTAAACAATTTTTTTAGTAATTTGGTAATAAACATTGCGTTTTAAGTTTTTAATTATAGTTAAAATTGATTATGTAGTAAAAGTTCAATTACCATGAAAGCTTGAACTTCTAAGCGTATTTCTGCAATGGAGAAACTGGGGCAAGTTCAGATATAAACTATAATAGAAACTTGTCATCATAATGGTGGTATTTGCTGTATAAGTTTTTTAAAATAATTTTTATTTATGATTTATGATTAGATAAATGAAACGAAATAATAAATGTTTTTTTTTCAAATCTTAAGAATTTGCACTACCAATTTTCTAAGGCTTTGATTCCGATGCTTCATCTGAAATATGGAGTAGCCTTGATTTGTCGAATGTACAGTATCGGACACCGAACTTAATCAATTCTTTTTTAAAAGTTCTTCCGTTTTTATTGATACTTTACTCAAGTAAAAATACACAGTGCATGCTTTTTAATTATATGCATATCCCAGGAGAACAGTTCATCATCAATCGCTCAAAGTTTGCATAAATTCTCTAGTCATATCACAAGTCATGCGCATACATAATGTACATGTCAGATATACAAGCTCTGGTATCAATTACAATACTACGTGAAACAATAAACGACTTCATATAAGCTCCTACCTTAAATATGCATGTAAAAGTTTGAAGTGATTTGATGAAATCGATTAAAACTTTACTTCTATTTTATCCCGGTTACTGAATAAATAATAAATCGGTAAATACCGAGGTAGATAAGTGCCAGATGTAATGTAAAAACCCGGCTTCGCCGGGGTTGTTTC
>JAQFYG010004060.1:0-11546 GCA_034694325.1 Entomobrya corticalis | reverse complement strand
CAACCCTGGCTCAGTTTAAGATAAGCGTTTTCTCGTTTTTTCTATCAGATAAGGACTTTATAACAATAGTGTAGTTTCTGTAAATTTATTGCATTCACAAAAAATGCACTCTACAAAAATTAACCAGTTTATGTCATGTGATTATGTACTTAAATAACATTTATTGTCCTGACCAGATTAAAAACAAAATATAAAAAACAATTTTGAAATTTTCATTTGTTGCGACCTTGAGAGTCACATTTGACTTAAGGTGTCTTCATAAAAGTTGATCACCATTGTCGCCTCTATCAAAATATGCAATAAATTTTTTTTGCCCATCAGCCAACATGGCGACCTTCAACCGACCACCGCACCCATTAAGTTTGACCCCGGCGGCTAAAATTCAATCCCGTTCGAGGTCTTACTATAAGGAGTCTACGGACCAAGTTTAAAGAGAATCAGACGACGCATAATCAAGTTAAAGCGCAGACGGACAGACGGACAAACACGACAAAAGCATAACTACGTTTCAGCTACGTAATAAACAATTTTGTCAACCTAACGATTTGTTTAAATAAATAAATCGGGTAATACCAATGGAGATAAGTGGCAGCTGTAATATATAAACCCGGCTTCAGCGGGGTTGTTCCTGATAATCATTGTTTGAATGATTTATCGAATGTTGTACGTTGGACATGTCTTAAGTCAACATTAATCAATGGTCGATATTTTTCAATTTATTTGTGCTCCAATGATGTATCACATGCTTTATGTTGATATATTAAAATATGTTACCATTAACCGTTGACCCTCTAGGAGTTAATCAATGTTGTTGAAAATCAATTGTATTCTCTCTTAGTACTACTGGAATATGTAAACCAAGTTTCATTAACATAAGTTCAAGCGTTCTTGAGATATCCCATAGAGAGTTTCAGAGGTGACCCCTGCCTTTTACGCCTTAATGGAAACGGTTAAGTCTAACATAACCATTGATTATTGTGTCCCTTGTCATTTTTGTTTGAATGATATATCACATGCTTTATGTTGCTTTTCTTAAATGTTGACCTTTGACCCCTTACCAAGGTTCAATCATGTATAAACATGTTACATAGAAGTAACATGTATAAAATATGTAAAAAAATGAAAATGATTTTTTGAGTTTTTCCATGTTAAAACCATACATTGATAAATTATTTTACAAGGTAAAACGCAGTATTTACACGGAAAGACAAATGACCTCTAGAGGTCAAATGTCTGAAACTTTGGATTTGGGGGTTATCGACATCGATGATGGGGAATCTCAATGACAATAGTCTTAAGACCCCGTGACCTGAATTGACCTCTGGAGGTCAAATGTCTGAAACTTAGGATTTGGGGGTTATCGATGATGGGGAATTCAACGACAATGGTCTTATGACCCCGTGACTTCACTTGATCTCTAGAGGAAAGAACAAATGGTGGGTACTTTCTCATAACCTTACAAAGTATTTTTTTGTATTCGAATACTAAATTTCAATAGAATCAGTTGAAGCGTTCTTGAGTTATTGTTTCGACTGGCAGAGACAGACAGATAGACAGACGGACAGGCAATATGTATGATTATAAAGTACCAGTACCTGGCAGTTAATATTTTGCATTATTATAATGCAAATTCGTAGTCATTTTAAGAGATCTTTATTCCATAATACTGTATTTGAAATACTATAATTTTGGATTGCGTGCATTCCTTTTTAACAGTCGTAAATATTCAAAAACTCAAATTTACTAAAATAATATGACTGTCAAATGATAGTTTGCATAATTCTGCGCTATCATCACATTTTTCCTATTAACACAAGCATTTGCTTGCAATTATTTGCAATAAATGTATGCCTTTCTAACACTTAAACTACTCCATTACCAGCTGATAGATTTAAAGCAAAATTGCAATCATTGAACTAATATTGCGAATTAAAATATAATTGTGACGATCGTGCAATAATTATCAAATATGTTTGTTTTATGCGAATTTTCGTTTACTAGTGTATGTTATTCGTCGATAACATAATGCTCGGTAAAGCATACGTTCATATTTTAGTAGGGTGTGGTTTATTTAGTTTGTGCAGATTGTAATAGGGCATGAAATTTACGGGTTAATGGTTGCGGCATAAACGACCAAAAAGTATATCTTACCTATAAACCATTAAAGGCAGTATTAGCCATTGCATCATTATCTTTAATTGCGTTCTTTATTCACGTTGTCTCTGCTGTTTTATGAACATAAATACAGTGTATATTTACCGTTTTGTTATTGAGTATTTGGAGTTGGTGTTAGTGTTTATTTTGCAAAAATAATATATTTATTTCTACTATTGTTATATAGTAAAAACATTATAAAATACATTTTTCAATTTATGCTAACCTTTTATATTTCTTCTTTCTGAAGCAAACCTTGTTTGTAAATTAGCATGGGGCATTGTTTTTTGTTAAAACACTATTGTATTTTTATTGGTTACTTGTTTTGTATTTCGCGGTTTTTTGTTTGTATCTTTTATAATCTGGTTGTTTATTTCTAATTAAATATTTAAAAAGGCATGACCTTATTTGCGTTAAAACAATGAGAATTTGAAAGTTGAACCTTGTTCCCATTTTATGACCTCATTTCATTTGTTAGTGATTGGGTAGACAAAGCGATTGTATTTAGACATTATCGGCAAGTAAGTATTTTTTTTCAAGTTTTGTTTGTTAAAATAAATTTAAATTTTGAATTGTTTTTGTAGTGCTGTGTCAAAAGTAGAAACATACAACAAATGTCTGATAAAAACTATCAGCAAATATAACTACTTAATTTGCTGACTCGTCGAAAAAACAGCATTACAATATTGACGTAAATGCACGTATTTTTACAATGCACAGCCTACCAGCTAAAAGTCCCTGCATTGATATTTTTAGAAGCAAATTCGTCCCACATAGTACAACAAACTCATCGCATTCCGCAAGCATTTTGCAATATTTAATCCGTTTTTGTCAAGTGAACATGTAGTACATTCAATGTATCTGCCAATATATTATACCAGCAGCACAACATTATACATTACCAGTGACAAATAATGAATGCATTTTACTCTATCCTTTTTTCGTTTCGTATTTCCGTTTTATTACATTGAGGATATATTATGGATGTCCTGAAAGATTATCACATTCTAAGTTTATCATGATTCACTTTATTGTGCACTGCGGTGAAATTTTACATAAATATTTAGTGATCATGTGAATATCTTGTTACCTTAAAAAGGTTTATCTGCATTGTTACAGATACTGTTATAAAATATACAAATGTATAGATCAATGCAAACATTTTTTTTGCTGAGCATATTATTGCTGAGTTGAGCTGAGGTTATTTAGTGTGCTCTGTTTATTACAAAGATGAATCATTTCTTACCAAAAAAAGAGTTGTTTAAAATTAAAAGATTGCATGACTATAAAATGTTTATTAGTTTTAAAATTTATCAGTATGCAATACATTCATCTTTGGGATTTGACATTGAGATTTACCATTTTTGCAATCTGTCAATGTTGTCTTTAACACTCTGTTCGTATACAACTTTGTGTTCAAACATTTGTCCAGACATAATAGTTACATATAAATATCAGCGTTTACAGAACGCAAAACAGAAGAATTCAATCGTAATGCTGCAAACTTTATGTTATAGACAATCATACTTACGTCAAGTAATTTCGTGTTTTTATAAACGGCATCCTTACTTTTGAAGGAAAGGTTAGATAACAAAAAACCACGTTCTCGTTTGACGCCGTTTTTTTTAAAAAGATAAAATGCATGCAGTCATATTGCAGTATTATTGACGAGACATATAGACATATTATGCATAAATCTGGATAATACTACAGGCATGGCCAAAGTACACTATCATTATTGTCAGTCAAGACAATGTATAAAGCGGCCAAGCTATCAACATTTACAGATACAGATAGAATGAGAAAACATATATTGGCCCAGTGTCATTTTGAAGAGTAGAAAATTGCAATTTTTAGAATCTCATATATTTATTGGGCCGTTAATGTAAACTAAGACAAAGTCCCTTAGCTCCACTAAACTTTATCTCGTTTTGCTGCCAATCAATATTGTTGTAGTAAAATTATCATCATTATCACGTTTTGTTACATTTTATTACAAAGATGCGACTTTTTCGTAGTTTGCAATTGATTTGTTTGTCCGTCCGTCTGTCTTTAAACGCTCTTACTCTTCAACCGGTGCACTAAATCTCTCAAAATTTTGTATATGGACTCCTACTCACTAGTGTTGTCATTAGTTATTTAAAGTGTTCTAGGGCAACACAACCGGGTACAGCGAGTTCCAATAGGCGACATAAAGGTGTATAGGCAAAATTAGGTTATTTCATATTTAAATAGAAGATTTACTGCGAATCAACGTTTGTCAGGACACCTGATATCATATATATTACCCCAAAGGCTACATGAGATCAAAAAGTGTCAATGTGTTTTGTTGCACTTTTCGACATAAAAAATCAGTAGAAGTCCACCGCTGTCTAAACACCGTGGGTACAATCGAAGTAAAGGGTCGATAAAGGGTTTCTGGATTCAAAGGTTTTTGTCTTTGGGAGTTCAGAATTCGTGTCTTAGGGGATTTAAAGCTTTGTCTATGGCGATTTAAAGGCTTGTCTTTGGCGATTTAAAGTTTTTTTTATGGCGATTTAAAGGTTTGTCTATTACGATTTAAAGATTTGTTTCTTCCTTTGTGGTGTATAAGATTTGTTTTCTTAGATTCAAAGATCTGTTCTTTTTTTAATATAAGATTTAAGTTTTTGGAGATTTCAAACATCGTTTCGTTTTGGATTTAAGGATGCGTTTTCAATTATTGCAAAAATCATCTTTGTTACTCTTCTCTGATTTGATTACAACTTGTTTTTCTAAAAACGCTATGCATCTTTTGCACATTAACGTACTTCGTTTACTCGATCTAAAGTAAGCCCCGACGGAGCATTATATATTGTTATTGTGTTAATGTTGTGTCATAAAAACATTTTTCGTTTTTTAAGACGCATTGTGAAATATTATTGCTGCCTTTTTTCTTCTGAATTTCGTGTTGGTTTTTAATGTAATGATCTCATCGGTCTCACCACAATAACGTTTAGTAAGTTGTTTAATTTATGAGAGTTGTGCCCATTAAAAAGCTTACGTCGATGAAATAATATGTGTTTTATTCCCTGAATCTAAATTAAAATAAGTGTTTTCTACGTTACTAAATTTTTGGTACATTTCGTAACTACCATCGTATTGTACACGTAGTCATCACTGCGCTATCTTCGTGCCGCAACCAGACTAGAAAAATTCATAAGCATTTACACTAGGCCCGTAAATATTGCCATTTTTCCTATTAACCCGGTATGTAATTAATATAGTTATGTTCATATATTTACCGATTATTATTTACAACGTCTAACGTCATCATATCATCGTCAAACGGAAAACCCAAAAATTGGCTTTGTCGTCGGAACAACAGATACGATTATATTTGAAGTTACAAAAAGTAGAAGTAAGGCTAGAATAAAACAAACCGTGATTAAGTCACGAACAAAACGAGGATAACTCTCGCAATCTGTAACCCAGAAAACGAATTTCCAAAGGTAAAAGTTTTTTAACTTTTAACTTTCAAATCTCAGGAGAGTAACAGAGATAATATTTGTAATAAATGAAAACCGTACTTTAAATCCCTAAAGAAATAAATCTTTTAATCCCCCAGCAAACATACCATTTCATCGCGAAAGAGTCAAATCTTTAAATCCCCACTTAAACGACTCTTCAAATCCTCAAACGAGTTTAGATGCAAGTTTTGAAGAAAATAAATTTTCATATCCTAAAATATGCAAATTTTTAACAAAAAACTAAATCCTCAACGACACAAGTCTTTAATTTCTAAAGAAACAAATCAATAAATCCTGAAGTCCTTTGGTGATCCTCTATTTTGATTTTACACACGATGTTTAAATAATAGTTGACTCGTATTGACTGCTTTATCAAAAAATCCAATATAATATTTTGACACTTGTAAAATATACGGATATCTATGAGAAATGATATGTGACGAGAAGACCAGACTGTGACGAGGGGTAAAGTATTTAATGTGCTTTATTCAAGAAACGACAAAGTAGGAGTCGACATGACAAAGACATAGTTCATATTATATATATTCAGCTTGGTGAAGCCAAGCTCACAAGTTCAAGCTAGTTCATAAGAGAGGCTAGTCAACTGACAACGATTTGACTAGCCGTCTTAATTTAGTTATTCAAATAATCAACATTACTTTCCCCTTTGCTTGACCAGTAGATATACATAAAACTGATTAAGCCAGGGGACACCTAACATGATGACCGGAACCTAGTTGACGTTTGACGACGTGGACTACTTGGCCGTAAATCCTTGAAGAAAAGTTAAAAGTGACTGAAGAGAAGAAAACTGGTGATGATAGCTCAAGGTTGGTTTGGCTGAACTGGTAATGCTGATGATGCTGGAGGTGAAACTGTCTGTCATCTGTCAACATTTACAGATAGAAAGAGAAATATATTTTTAACCTAGTGGCATTTTAGAGAGTACTAATTGTGAGTAAAATTTTGAATCTAACTAACATTTTTAGGAATCTTGTTTATTTTAACAGTCAAGAAGTCATTCTTAACAGCAAGCAAGTCTGTTTGAGCAGCAAAAAAGCGTGAAATGAACGAAAAAGGCAAGTCATACTAGGAAACGTGTTGACTTTAGCTCAATTACTTTATCGCTTGGTTTTTTTGGCGCACCTGGTCAACTTCATTTCGTACAGCAAACAGAAAAGATAACGCAATGTTTTATAGGCAAGCACGTTTATTGCATATTTCGATTGAAGATTTAATGCCGATCATTTCATGTGATCTTTCTGGATGCCGCTACTGGCCCCTACTGTCAACTTTTCGTTTTTAATGACCCGAGGAATGTACACCAAAACCCGGATAATTTTGCTGTAGTTTAAATCTGAGGAAACACTCATCTACGGTCGAGATGTCAGGCACTGCCATGTTAGCAGCGGACACAATGGTCGTCTTCTGTTCTCGGTTTACCTCGGTAATGTCTGCTGCTGGGGTTTCTCCAGGCCAACTTTATTCTGGCGTACGAAGCCAATCTGGACCATTCCACAATCTGGAGTCAAGAAGCCTCTTGACTGAACATCCTCTGGAGGGTAGATTGGCAGGATTCAGCTTCCCAGGGATGTGCTTCCATTGAGCTAGTCGGGTCAGCTCCCGGATTTGTTGAAATCTGTTGTTGACGAATGTTGCCCAAACCCAATCTTTCTGGATCCAAGCTATTGCTGTTGTTGAGTCAGTCCAAAAATATGCCGGGATATTTCGCCACATATCTCTTAAAACTGTTTGCATCAGTCTCACACCCAATCACGCACGACAGGAGCTCCAACCCTGGAATAGTCACCTCTTTCTTTGGGCTGACCCTTGTCTTCGCACGCAGTAGGAACACATGGGTTTTCTCAGATTCAGCACGGAGGAGCACACAAGTGGCAAAACAGCCACCACTTGCATCAGAACAGCAATGTAGGGACAGTTTGGCGTCTTGACTGTCTGTTTCTATGTACCGGGGTAACTTGATATCATTCAAGTCGGATAACAGTCTGGTCCTTTTTTCGAACTCAGATGCTTGTTCGTCTGTAAGTGGCTCGTCCAAAGTTCCTTTCCCCAAAGCACACACATTCTTCAGCAGGATCTTTTCACTGACGGTGAACGGTGCAGCATATCCCAGAGGATCAAACAGCATGTTGATCATCTTATCTAAGTTGCGCTTGGTTGGGGAGCAGTTGGCGTTAGCAACAAGATTGGTCATATCAAATCTAAGGGAATCCTTGTTTAGATTCCACAGCAGACCAAGGACTGGAACATCTTTCTTCTTGAGATGGCCCAAACTCCCACCCTCGGAGCTCGAATTGCCCCGCTGTCAGGATGTCACAGGATTCTTGCTGGAACCGCTTGGCTGCTTGTGGTGTTGACACACTGACAACTGCATTGTCGACATAGAATCCTTTGTTGAGCATTTTGCACGTTTTGGGGTAACTTGGGAACTTTTTTAAATGGTGCATTAATGTAGCACCCAAGAGAAACGGAATGGACGAGACTTCAAACACAACTCTTTTTTGTCTGTATTCCGAAACTTCTTGGCAGCAAGGTACATCCTTCCACCACTGGAATCTCAACTTATCCCTGTCATCGTCAGATACGTGCATCTCTGATGTCGGCAACTACTCCAACACTACTTAACCGGAATCTTGTCAACACTGCAGAGATCAACTCAAGAAAGTTCGGTCCTTTCTCTAATGAATTGTTGTGGGAGGGGTGTCCCCTGATTTTTGAAGAGGCATCAAACCTCGTGTCTCGTAATTCCTTATCATCTTCAATTCTTGTAGACAGTCACTATCCATCATTTGACATTTTGAAAACATTCTCTGCCATTTAAACTCTCATTTTTTCATAAAATTGACTCTCGATCAGTTACCACTGTTTTGTGATACGAATTATTGGTCTTTTGATTTTTTATCCGTTGCGCGGCCTTGCGGAAAGTTAATCATTTTGCTCCGAGCCTTAACACTTATCTTGTTACACGTGTAAGTGAGAAGCACAAGTCGCATTCACCACCACATAAAAACATCGAGAAAAAACATTAAACAAATTTTATCGAATTATGTTAATGAGCAGCTTTGCTAGATCCTGACAATCAGTATTGATAGTCAAGATAATGTATGAAGCAGTCAATCTGTCAACATTTGCAGATAGAAAGAGAAATATATTTTTAACCTAGTGGCATTTTAGAGAGTACTAATTGTGAGTAAAATTTTAAATCTAACTAACATTTTTAAAAATCTTACATATTTAACAAGTCAAGAAGTCATTTTTATAGGCGAGCAAGTCTGTATGTGCAGCAAAAAAGAGTAAAATGAACGAAAAAAGCAAGAAGTCATACTAGGAAACGTATTGATTTTAGCTCAATTACGTTATCGCTTGGTTTATTTTGGTGCACCTGGTCAACTCCATTTGGTACAGCAAGTCAGAAAAGTAAACACAATGGTTTATAGGCAAGCACGTTGAATGCATATTTTGATTAAAAATTCAATGCCAATCTAATTTTGTCAAACACCTGATATCTTATCTCAACCTAAAGGTTGCTAGAGGTCAGAAAGTGTCAAAATATTATATTGTATATTTTGACAAAGCAGTTAATACAAGACAACTGTTATTGAAACACTGTGTGTCAAATCAACATTGGGGATCGCCAAGGGATTTCAGTATTTTATGATTTGTTTCATTAGAATTTCAAGACTTATGTCATTGAGGATTTAGTTTTTTGCTTAAAAATCGCTTTTTTAAGGATATTTGGGGATTTAAAGATTCATTTCGTTAGGAGTTTAATAGTTGTTTCTTTCAAATTTTAAAGATTAGAATCTTTAAGTAATAGCCAACTCCTGTTTTAGATATAAAGATATGCTTTTTGAGAATTAACAGATTCATTTCTTCAAAATTTAAAGATTTGTTTCTTTGAGATTTTAAGTCGCGTTTTCATTTATTGCAAAACTCATTTTTGTTACTCTCCTGAGATTTGATTACAACTGGTTTTTCTAAAAATGCCATGTATTTTTTTTGCACATTAACGTACTTCGTTTACTCGATTTAAAGTACGCCCCGACGAAGCATTATATACAGTCATATTTTTTATGTTGTGTCATAAAAACATTTATCGTTTTTTATGAAACATTGTGAATTATTATTTCTGCTATTTTTCTTCTGAATTTCGTGTCGGTCTTTACAGTCATGACCTCATTTGTCACAACACAATGGGTTTTAGAAAGTTGTGTAATTAATGAGAGTTGTGCCTTTTTGAGAGCTTAAGTCGATTAAGCAGCAATATTTTGTAATATTAGAAGCCGCTGTTTTCATTAAGATTTTTAGAAAAGTATATATCGGTATTTGATTTGTTTTTAAAAAACTGTTCTTGGATGCAAATATTGCTCTCATTTGATATGTTGTATAGCATATTGTGTGTTCTTACATAGTCACTGAACTTAAATATGAACAAGTTTTATCTGCGATTATTGAATTGCAGGTGCAATTCATCACTACTTTCATACTGTACACATGTTCTTCCTTGGGTTTTCCTGGTGCCATAATAAGACCAAAACCATTTTTGGCTTTGAAAGCAGGCCCATTCGGAGTGGCTTTTTCTCACTAACCTGGTAAGTAAATTATTTAGTCATGTTCATATTATTACCGATTTTACTTTGAAATGTTGGATGTCCTCATATCATCGTCAAACGCAAACCTTTACTTTGTCGTTGAAATAACCGAAAAAATGTAAATGTACAGTAGCAACAAAGTTTAAGGGTGTTACTGGAAGTAGAAACTATACGTAACTGGGTGGCACCAAATATATTCGTAAAAAATTAACCCGTCGCTTTAAAAACTCACTTGAACACTACATTCGAGGGATCAGATGTAAAAAATTTTTCCGTGAGATTCCCAACCTTGTTGCCATTAATCCTTAGTTATTGATTTTTTAAATTTTTAATTGGCGATCACATTTTGAGGGCATTCTGTTAACGCAAGCTTCTTTACTGCTATATTGGCGTTTTTATGAGTATTTGTAGCGTTTGTATGACTAAAAACGTTGACAATGGGGTTAACCAATGCTTATTCTATACAGTTATATTACAATATTGCTAATTATTTTACCTTTGAGAGTGTGGAAATTTGTTCTTAACATAAGTAATAAGTTATTCCAAGGAAAGTGTACATAAAATCATATAAGTCACGGAGCAAAGGATAGCAAAGTTTGTGAGTATATCTGAAAAAATAACTATAGAGAAAAGGCGTCAATGCTAAGCTAGGTCTTTTACAATGCCAATTTTTAAGTACGTAATCAATATTTGTGCAACATAGAACCCCAGATTGGTATTAAATTTTTGTTATATTAAGTTGATGAATATAAAACATCTATTTCCGATTTTCATACCATTGAATAATAGAGTGTGTCAAAATATGATGCTTTTGGGAACAATGATGGTTACTCACATTGCCCCGTTTCTCTCCAGCACTTCGGAATTTTTCAAAAATTTGCTGTAGAGCATGGCCATTGGCCACATGCTCTCCCAATGTATCAGTATAGGTACAGCGTGCTCATATAAGAGCTCATAAAAAACATATAGCACAACCACCACCACCACACCACATCAACATCAACATCACCACTCTCTCGCTAAGCCTCAAGCCTATTACAGGCAAATAATGTTTTTGTCCTCCTTCTCTATTTTGTAAAAGTTTAATTTGTGTTTTATTTAAATAAATTATATTTAAAATAAACCACATTCATGAACTTCAAAAGGATTATTTTGCACATCACTTGGCACTGATCCTGAGACTTACCTGCTTCTGGAAAGCATTTAGATAGTTTGTGGGGATTTTGGGGGTAATTCAGATAATCCTCTTTTGACCTGACCTTCTTTTAAACCCAATTTCACAACATATCTG
>JAQFYG010004059.1:0-11546 GCA_034694325.1 Entomobrya corticalis | reverse complement strand
AATCTGCTCTCATGAAACAAAAAACATACAGGACAGCATACAACCTCAGAATATATTTTATATATACTCGTCACATCCTTACCCAAACAACTTGGCATTTTTTGGCGTAGCCATCTTCCAAAAGTATTTTGTCACGTCCTCTCCTTTTTTGCTTTTGTTGGGTGAAAGAATCTTACAATATTTTGTGCGGCTGCTGTTTACTACTAGTGTTAATTTTATTCAATCATTTTTTACAGTGTTTTAATTTAACATTTAATCAAAATTTAATTGAACTGAGTTACATGTAAAAGTAAATAGTAGTTTGAGGTTTTTTGTCCAAAATCAATCATTTAGTTTAGATAGAAATTTTTCATTTTATTATTTGCGTCAGCTGGACATGAAGTGAGCAGTTAATATTTTTTAAGTTGTGAAGAAGAAAATAAAGTGATTTGGATAGTAAGTTAAATATATATTAAGCCTATAAAACCATTTTATTCATATCATTGATATCATTTATAATATGGATAATATTGGGATAAATTCACTAAAAAATTTCAGAGCGCTTCTACATATGGTTCAAATCACGCTTTTATGATCATAACTGATGTACTTATAAGTTATTTTAAATACACATACATTGATTTGTCATTTTTATGTTATATACCAACAGATGCTGCACTAAACACTACCGATAGAAAAAGATAATGGGCGCGTTATCAGCTCCTAATAGCTTTTATTGGAATTCTCGGGAAAAATTTTGGTAAAAAATGTAAGCAAATTTTTTTTTATATTGCAACTCGATACCATTAAAAGTTTTTGATATATACTATTTTAATATATAACGCATTTAAAGTGCAACTTAAAATATTTTTGTAAACATTGCTGTTGTACAATTTAGGTTCCTTGGGAATTGCAGTCATGCTTTTCGCAAAAAAGAGCGTAAATTTTGCAATTTGAACAAGGTTAGTTAAAACTGTAGTAAAATATCATAAACAAACTTTTAATTCAAAAAACTTGATTAAAGTTTTCTCATATTTATATTAATTCATTTCAATATTTACCTGTAGGTGGATCCAAAAACTGCCGATGCAAGAAATGGCAACTAAAAATGGTGAAAAACACTACATTTATCCTACAAGTATTTTGCAGAGCTAGATTGGAGCTTTTTCATCATTCAAAATAATGGTGGGTTTTGTTTTAAATAGAAACTCAAAAAAACTACTGAATGTCACCAATAAGCCTAAAATTTGTTTTTGAAAAATGTCAATAATTATGCAACTATCTCCATTGCAGCTGACGAAGCACCGGAATATCAAACGAAGATATACGGGACACAACCATAAAGATGAGATAAAACACAGGCATCTGACAAGAGGGGTATGTAACGTATTTCAAAAAACCCGTACCAAAGGCTCGAGCCTTTACCACGCATTGGTTTACCAGGAAATTTAGTTATCGTCAAATATAAAAGTGGTAGGGTAAAAACCCAAATTGTTGATATTGGCGGGTTTGACAAAAACCAACATCTCTTAAAATCCACACTCCACAATTTAGGATGTTGGGTGTGGGGTGTGTGATGTAGATTTATGATGTTGGGTGTGTGAGGTGGGGTGTGGAAGTTGGGGTGTTGGGAGGTGGGGTGTGGGTGGTGGAGTGTGGGAGGTAGGGTGCAAGAGGTGGGGTATAGGAGGTTGGGTGTGGAAATAGGTGTGGTGGAGGTGTGGTTTGGGAGGAGGTTTGATGGAGGTGGGGTGATGGAGGATGGGTGTGGGAGAAGTTGTGATGGAGGTGTAATGGAGGTGGTGTGTGGGAGAAGATGTGGTGTGGGACGAGATGTGATTGGTGTGGTGTGGAATCTGGGGTGTTGGGAGGTGGGGTGTGGGTGGTGGAGTGTGGGAGGTAGGGTGTGAGAGGTGGGGTGTGGAAATAGGTGTGGTGGAGGTGGGGTTTGGGAAGAGGTTTGATGGAGGTTGGGTGTGGGAAAAGTTGTGATGGAGGTGGTGTGTGGGAGAAGGTGTGGTGTGGGATGAGATGTGATTGGTGTGGGATGTGGGATTAATGGTGTGCGACGATGGAGCTGTGGGATGTGGGGTGTTGATATGAGATGTGTGTGTTATTTTTGGGATACAGTGTGTGGATTTCAAAAGATGTGGTTTTTATCAAACCCCATTATTTTCTACTTTTTAACAATTTAAACCAGAATTGTTCTTTTTGTAATTTATAGGCGCCGACCGGTGGACAAGGTATGAGAAACGAACGAAAGAAAGTTGGAGCTACAGCACAGGCCAGCACGCGTAAAAATTCCAAACATTTTATAATTCTACAAATTTTTCCTGCATCTAGTATATTAAACTAAGATACTATATAGTCTTAAAACGTCGTGTTGGGTTTGATTAAAACGTACTTTAACAGTAGAGTTGATCAATAATAATAAATATTTAGTTAGGAATAATGTAAAATGGTACTTTCACTTATGGTACCAAATATGTAGGGAGCTCTATGTAGAAGGTGGTCACAAAATATTAGCAGCGGGTAAATTGACAAGCTATTGCAAATGTAAATGCTCTTTGCTTTAAGGTAAAACATTTCATCATAATATATGCGCGATTGCATATGCAAATATTCTTGATTTACAAATCTGGTAAGCCATAAGCATAGTTTTATATTAACCAAACATCTTGATTTTTGATTTGGAAAGTCACTGGCTAATATCATTAGTAAATTGTTGATACCAAGAACGGCTGGTTTTTGTTGTTTTTCTGGTTGCATAGGAATTTATAAAAATGAGATGAAAGGAAAAAAATTAATAAATGAAGACAACTAGATGTTTAGCTCATTACTTTGTCTTTGCTGCCGTGCCAAAAGTCATATATGGTTCATAAGTCAAATCTCACGGGATTACTTGAGGCTCAATCTGTTAAAATGTTGATTAAAAAATATCATGTAAGCTACAAAAATGAGTTTTGTTGCAAATACATATGTGTAACCGTAACAATAATACCACAAACCTGATATAGTAAGTCGCCATAAAGCTCTCCTCTTAAATGTATTAAGATAGTAGCTCAACCAAATTAAAAATGTCTTGTAGGATTTTGTGACGGCGTAAAACTGACTTGGTTAATGATGAGTTTTTTTCATTCTCCTTTCTTAATTCCATGTTTGGCTTCTTTGTAGATTCGTTACTTGCTTATCGATCTCTATTATTGGTTCATCAAAGTATGAATTCAGTAATGGCAATGTATAATTAAAAACGATTTGTAAATCAACCACCTGTAGAATCTTTATTATGAAATTTTAGGAATATACGATTTCATTTTACATAGAAATAAGCCGGAGGTTTATTTGAAAAAATGATTGAAAAAGTCGAGTAAATTATTGAGAATTGCTCTTGTTTAAAGCATCTAACAATGTTAGTACAAAGAGTTTTAAACCGAACAACTACCAAACTGAACAGTCACAATCTACAAGCTAAAGCAAACGGTGTTTTATTTTTCTTTTAGTTAAATAGCTTAAAAAATAAAATGGCTAATAATGCGTATGTATACAAATCTTAACTTAGTATTGAATATTGAACATAATATTGAATCCTTATGAAACAGTAAATATTTTTTAAGTAGAAACTAAACGGATGCTTAGTTAATTGTGATACTTTTAGCATGAACAATACGAAAAAACCAGAACCCTACAAATGCTTTAACAAAGAGCTTCAGATACATTTTCAAAAAATGAAACAAAACGCTGTAGGAAATCCGTTTGTAAGTTTTCTGCATTGGAAATTGAAAAGTACATGCAAGTATATGTTTTGTAATATGTAAGTATATGCACGGGTAAAATAACAGGTAATTTATGCGCTGATAGATGCACATGTCCGCAGTAGATAACATACTCTCTCAAAATATAGATGCTGTATTTTTGAATGACGTGAAATAAAGCGTTGTTGGATCATCCTAATTCATAAGATATAGGATAACGAACAAAACATAGTTGGCTAGGGCGCGGAGTTAACGGCTGCTTATATTAGGTATTTTTAAACTAGTTACAATTTGTCATCATTATACATTAAACAAGAACGAACGGAAAGTTTTTAAAACAATTAAAATATTTAAAAATATGTAATCAATGAATCTGCAAAATGTAGACAACAAATTTTGACCAAATTACGTATGGCTTGTAGCTTTTTTATAGCAAGTTGCCATAATCCTAACCTCTTAAATGTAGTAAGAAGTTAGCGCAACCAAATAAAAAATTCTTTGTAGGATTTAGTAATATCGGAGGACTGACTTGGTTAGCTATGAGTGTGCATAAGCGGTTTATCCACTGAATTCGACAAAAGTGTTGATAATCGCGAAGTAATTAGCAAAAATATATGCGTATGCACTTTAACAGAAAACCCGCCATAAAAACACACTACTTTGGTCAACAAATAATATTTACCGTACAAAAACTACTATTTTTACACACGTATTTGTTTTAGTTAACGTTGGTCCGAATTACAAAAAAAAATACATGCCAAACGGTATGACTGTATGTTTGTAGCAGAGACAATTTTTCCATGGCCAGAGGTTCATTGTTTACTGCATAAATAACGTTAATTTTTAAATGATAATACAATTATAATATTATGCTGAAGGAATATGTTGTTTTGTTGAATATTAAGTGAATACTGTAAACTGTCTCCTAAAATATTTTGTATGTTGAATTTTGCGTTAAAACAATTTGGTAACTGGTACAAAAGTGCTAAAAATATTGACAAATTGCTTAAAAATCAACCAGCAAATGCACATGCATAGCATGTGCTCTATGCATGTGTCTATGAAAGTTGCTTCAATTTCATTAACTCGTTTGTATTTATTTCTGATAGCGGGTCTGTTTGAATTTGAATCAAATAAATTCCACTGAAAATCCTAAACGAAAGTCTCCTTAAATACTCAAAATTATCTGAAGTACAACGGCATGGATTTTGTAAACTAACCTTATTACATTAGGCTCAGTTCTAAAACATAGTAATAATATAGCTGGATTTTAAGTTGAATACTTAACACATTCCAAAAGCAAAGGACAAACGCTGCTAAAGAAAATGTTGGGGTAGTAGACCGCACGTTTATCAAATTGAAATTTGTTAAATTCTAACGAAAAATACAGACAGTGTTTCCTCATCATGGCTTTTTAATGTTTTGAGAATATAGCGAATAATGTTGTTTCATTAGCACTTTCTTAAGGCAAAGAGCAGACTTCGTCAAAAATAATACTGTAACACAAGTATATACAGTTGTTGGTTTCATAGTTTTTCAAATCTCAAGAATAAGGTCACATTGGATTTTTCGTATATTTGATCTTATTTAAATATATGAAATGTCATCAGGCTAATTTGGCAATGAGAAATTAAATTAACAAAGCAAGTGTTTCTCGATTTTATAAAAATTTAGAATCTAATCAGCATGCGGTTTGTGTAAAAATGCGTTTCTAAAGCCAAAAATCAGAGTTGGCGGAACACAGTAAATACTAATTTGGATCACTGATGAGGCTCTCTAAGCAAACATTTCAGTCTACGATTCAGTTTATTAGTACAGATGACTTGTCAGATTTTAGTTAAATTTAGACGTACTTTAATATATACAAAAAAAAGGTAGAAAGTAGGGACTGTGACATGGTAAACTTGATAAGTCGAAACATTTTAGCATAAAAATATGTTATTTACATTGGCGGAGTTTATAATGTAATTGATTATTAAGAAATACAAAATACAAAATATATCCGCGTATGATAATTGATCTAATTTAATTACAGATTCACTAGTAAACAAAAGCATATCATATCGTCAAAAAGTTAATTTGTTCAATGTAGTAATATTTTGGCTAACTAATTATTTTTAAAAAATTAACAGAAAGTTAGGATAGGCAAATTAGGAAAATTGTGGTTTTTTTGCACAAGAAAAGGCAAGTAAAAATATTTTTAAAGGGTTCAGACCATCAAGTCAAATCACAAATGAATTAGCGCAAATGGACAGAAGATATCTAGTGTAAGATCAATCTGCAATCAAAATGTAATCATCATATTTTATCGTTTAAGATAATGTTCAACAATGGTCTCTGGTGACAATACGAGACGAAACTATTTCCATTCGTTAACGGAGAATACAAGCTTCCACATTTCCAGAAAATAAATACGCCAAACTATTAAACTTTTAACATAACAATCACTTGTGTTAGGTATAGATGAAGAAAGAGTTTTTTTATTTCTAACATGTAATACGAGATATGTTTAGAAAAATAGGAGAGTATTTTAACAATCAAATACATACAAACGACAGCACAAATTTCAAAGAACACAGTGGACAGAAAAGTGCATAAATAACAATCGTACCACCTGTATTTTGTTTGATTAAATATTTTTCCACGACACTTTGATGGATCTAATTCAATACTTTGACAAATACTGGTTAATACTGTACGTGTTCTCCACTTAAAAGGGCACTTTCAATGTTTGTGGTGCGCAGAGAAAATGGAAGAAAAATTATGTAAAAACTATACAAGCTTTAAACTCACTGTAAGCAAGAAAATTTAACGTCGTTAAAATATTCACCAAATATTGACAATTCTAATAGTAACTTTTACTTCTGTCATTATCGAGATATTGCAAGCATCTCATGACTAAACATTTCTAGAATGCTACATCAATATGCGCATGTTTTATATTTTTACAGACTACAACAGAAGTATAGTATATAATTTTTCGATGCAATTGGTTCTTAATTCATTAGTGTCCATTGAACCCAAAAATGCTTATTTATGTTGCCCAAGTTTATGTCTGTAAATGGCTACATGGTGTCTATATTTCCGAATACAATGATACTTTTTCTTGCACCTGAATGACGTGGGTTAAAACTATATTTTTGTAAGATTCAGAACTACCACAAAATTTTGTTTATCCGTTATTTTGAAAATATTTGTTGTAGTTGAAATCTTTGGATTAATACAAATATCACACAAAATTTTAAAAACTTTTACGTTTCAGTGGTAAATTGATAACACAACACAAATTTTCCTAATATATTCGACGTAGGTCTAAATTACCCCTTCATCATTTATTAAACAATATTTAGCAAACATAACAATGCCATAATATAGAATAACAACGAATAAATGTTTATTTTGATAACTATTAAGATAAGATTGTTTTCAAATAAACTTTTAACAAAATTAGGGAAAATACTTGAACACGGGGATACTAATAGGGAAAATACTTCATATATTGTAATAAAGCTCATTTTTTCAATGTGGAAAGAACTAAGCAAAACTCAAAAGAGTCTACTATTTTTTTCCAAAGTCTAAGCTCTGACTATGAAAAACATAATTAACACTGTTTTGTAACCTGTCATTTGTTGAATATCCATGAAAAAGTACTTCAGTTCGCAAATTTTGCCAAAAATTATGGATAAATTAGAGTTTTAGTACTTCAGTAAGAAAAACGGAAAAATAGTCTTTAACAAATATTATTGAGCAAACAATTTTGTCATATTGTCCTGCTTCAATTATTAGATCTTGAACGAAAATTGGAAGATAAACATGGAGAAAAAATGTTTTCGGCGTTTATGTAAGTTCATTTATCTATATTAATTCTGTCAACAATTGACAACTGCATTGGCTCGGCCATCCTAAAATCGTTGGTTTAATAAGCATTTAGATATAACGGTTTTTTAAATTTGTGCAAGCGTTACATAATACGATATGACTGTTTTAAATTATAAAATTTTGACTAACCAACACATTTTAAGCCCAAATGCAAGAACATGGGTGATGCGGTTTTGTGAGGCAGAGCCATATATGAATGAATGACATTTTGAGAAATTGTTCTAGAAATTCTGAGCACGCATTTCAGTCTGTCTCGAGACGGCTTGTTGTACTTCAGAATTCGTCATATGTACGTTTTATTGTGTGAATTCTTTTTGTAAGGGATTTCTCCACAAAATAAATCTAATTGTGGTCTGTCCTCCTGAGCAAGAAGCAAAAAATTTCGTTGTAGAAAACTTATTCCTCTTTCTATTGTGTCGAAATAAATTTTTGTAATCTTGCCTAAAAATTTAATTGTAAAATTAAATATTTATTGGCAAAAGTAGTGCCAATAAATTGACAATTATTATTAAATTAAATTCCAGAGCCCAGCAGTTAAATCATTATTTTGTAGGTCAAGCACGAGTCAAGTTGACTGTTTTGGAATTTTTAAAAGGCATCGATAAAGGATTAGTTTTAATAGAAGATAGGCGCTCAATAAAATCACTGAACATTTAGCTAGTGAACAAGAGAGCAAATTCAAATACATTCAGTTTTTCAGTTGTCATTTTAAAGCTGAATTAAACTGAAACCCCCCCAACAATTGGTAGAATTTGTTCTATGAAGATTGTTTTTTTGATGGAATACGGAATACTTATCAAAACAAGGGTAAATTACATAATATGCATGGATTGCAAAATAGTTTTGATTTAATGAATGAAAGATTTAAACACTTGTATGGCAATATTTAACAAATACTAATCCCCAAAAATAATAATTTGCATTACGTAGCATTTAACAGAATGCCCTGAAATATTTAAATGCATAAAATATGTTTGGTTAATCAAACTAACAATCAATTGTGGACAGGTAAAACAGTCAGATGCTGAAATTCACTGAATTTTTGATAGTGTTTAAATGGCCGAAACGGCCAAAGCGCTTGTTAAAATATAATTCAATAATTTGTGCTTTATCTTTATAAATAAATGTATCAAGTAACAAATGTTTATCTAAATGCCAAGCTCAAAAACGCATTTATGATATACAAGCATTCGCATCTACGTACGTTGCTGGTCATTGTTCAGCAACACAATTGTGTAAAGTAACTTATTGGTCAACTATGACTTTCGTTCATATTCCTGTGTTGTTTTCCATCTTTGTAGATTTACTTTTTATTTATTCTAAAACCACTACAATTTATTATACTGATCCACAAAAGGGCGATGTAAGTAGATTGAAGGAATCGTTTAATTATATTCAGATTATAGGGAAAACCAGTCAGAACAAAAACGTGTTGCGTATAATTTATGACGTAATGTTGCGATAAAAATATTCAAAACTGAAACAACTTATTTCGTAAATGTTGAAAAAAATAAGCACTACCAGAATCTGGTAAAGTTTTAAAACTATTTTTGACAGGTATTTATACTATTTGGTAAAAATTGAAGATTCTCAGTTATTGGAGCATTTAAAATTGATAAACAATCATTAATGAATGACCAATGGTCAAAGATATTCTTAGATAAATAGGGTTTATGGTTTGATATAGTATGAAAAAGTTTATAGCAAGTATCCTATAAGCTTCACCAGTACCTTTCTTTATTAGTTTTTTAATTTGATATTTGCAAATGTATGTTTCAGCTTATTATATCGCCATTTCGACAAAATTCATACAGAATAACGATAAGGAAAAATAATACAATTTATTTAGCAGCTTTATTAAATAAAAAGGTGGTTTATATAACATCATCCAGGAGAAACAAACCGGTTTGTATTTGGTAACCCTCATTAAACTCCTTTGTAAATTTACTAAGGAATGAACGCAATCTCTCGGCTTCCATCTTATATCAAAATGTATCAAGAAAAACGAAAAGTACCGATAATTTCATCATCCCAATTTCTCCAATATCGTAACAAAAATGACAAAAATTCATATTAAAAACATAAAAATTTTACTTATTGTGATAACAACCGATTGAATTTTTAAAAAATTAGCTTACAGAACGCCAGCTTATGTTCGTCAATTTTCATGTAGCAAGTTTAAAATACTGTTATAATTCAAAAAGGCAATGCCCAGGTAGTGCATCTAGCTTTCAAATAAAGAATTCAAATAGGATTTTTGCCCGGATACGTATGTAAAAAATATTACTTGTAAGAAAATTGGTTACTTTATGAGCGTTCAGTTTTCTCAGTTTATAAGTTGCTTTTAGTATAATATCCACAATCAAATAATCCTTCAAAACCTAATATTTAAAGTTAACCTGACGCAAAGTAGTTTCTAAAAACTAAATAAAATTATCACAAGAAATCCGTTTGCACAGTTTTGGAACTTTAGACTGAAAGTACATATAATTTCTAAATTTTAAATTAAAAACATGTGTACAGATAGCAGAACAGGCGAAATAAGCACTGCAAGATGTACACATCTACAAAATTTTGTTTGCTTGCTGAAATTGAGAAAGGTATATCTTGGAATGATGCCAATCAAATCATTCCAAAACAATCGGTAGTCATATAGTAAAGGGAAGTCTACGAGACTAAAGTCAGCCACTTGTGAAAATTATTGTCTTGTCTTTTATGAAAATTTGTAGATAGAATAAAGATTTTCTTCCATCAAAATGCAAAAATCATCATGTTTTCATGTACGTTATACTCTTTAAAGTCGAATCTCACAATCAGTACGACACATCATATAAAAATCACATGTAAAAGCTCACATTTCAATGATAAATTAATAAAAAGTTACAATTTTCCTAAAACATTTGACGTAAATCTAAATTTTAACAGAACAATCAATCACTATTACAGAACATTTCATAACCTGCCATAACATAACAAACAATAATTAGTAGTTGTTACAAACCATAAAGTTTATTTTTTCAATGTTGTAAGAAATAAGCAAAAATTTAAAACAGCCTCTGCTAGGGTTTTTCCAAAGTCTATACACAGAATATGCAGAGCGTAATTTAAACTTTTATTTTAAACTGTCACATTTTGAATGTCCATAAATAAGTTTTTTAATCCACCACTTTTAATAAAGTGACTAATTAGAGTTTAAGTACCCTCGTAAAGAATTTGAATTTAAATTGAAAAATTTATCTTAACAATTTATATTTACAAATTGCTTAAACTAACAAAGAATTATAGACTGGTAAAACAGTAAGATGTGTGAATTCACTGGAATCCCGAAAATATTGAAAATGGTCTGAACGGTCATACCGCCTGTTTAAAAATCAAAAAAAATTGTGGTCCTTCCAACAGTAATAAATGTATAAAGTAACAAAAAATTACACTAAGGGTATAATTTAAAACAAATTTACAACAAGCGAGCATTTGTTAGTACGTCCGTAAAATATTATATAAAGTACATTTTTAAATTAAGTTTTTGCAATGCGCAAACGTAGCAAAATATACTAAGCGAAATCAGAGAAAATCAGTTTAAATAAAATGATGGGTTGGACAAATCCCAAATTATCTTACGACAAGATAACATGTTATCTCAATGCTGGTTGTAATTTACGCAAATCAAAAAACATCAGTACTTTCATGGCAATCATCTACAATATAGTAAAATTGGAAATTTTTCACATAGGATTTTTCCTGCGTTTTTATTCCATTGACTGTATTAGAAACGTTTAAAATTTAACTTAAAATTTAATTTAAAAAACGTTTTTGTGCGGTTAAAAATCTACAAACTAAATTATTTATTCATGTGCCTTTATGAGCTTATTTCAGTGTTTTAATTTTTAAATTGGCTCATTATGTAAAAGTAGACAGTTGGTGATAATATGTGCACTG
>JAQFYG010004058.1:0-11547 GCA_034694325.1 Entomobrya corticalis | reverse complement strand
CCAACTTGTAATCTTGTAAATGATATAATCTACGAATACCACCCAATTTCAAATCAAGTACGTATCAAGTTCATATTTTAAGCTTTTTTTGGTTTTTTGGTGACAATAAAAATTAAAGTTGATATGTTAAATACTAATTAAATTAAAACAGAAAACATACTCAACGTCAGTTTGTAATGGACACCATGAAATGATGAAATCGACCACCATACTAACCTACAACAAAATTTTTGCTTTAGAGACACCAGAAATGAAAATAATTACATGCTACGCAGGTTTTTATGGATTGGGTATTGGGTTGTATACGAAAATGTAATTTTTATGGGAAAAATCACAACCGTTTTTCCTATTTTATCTTCCTATCTATTTATCTTATATTCAGTCTCTCACAAATACAACGGCACAACCAAACAGAATATTATCCTATCGATCAAATACAAATGTTTATCATGTGAAGAATAGACTATATAATTATATATTAAAAAGAATGAGAGATAAACAATTTTTATGGAAGATAGACTGTCATTTGATTGATATGATAATAAAACTAGTCTAGTCTGTCGTCAGTCTGATGATACCCAATTATCAGTTATTATCTCTTACTTTACGTTATACAGTAGCAAATACGAAAAACCAAAAAAAAATATTACCTACCTATTCAATAGACAAAATAATTTTATCCTTCCTTTTTCCCCAAAAAGTCAACAATCCAGAAAGAAAAACATATCACATCACAAAATTTACAGAAGAGCTGCCCCAAAAAATTAAACAAAGGAAAAAAAACTTGATGATATTTAGCCCTTTTTTGGCATCAAACAACCAGAATCTCTCATTCTGCAACTCTGAGAGTTGATGGAACGACTGCTATTTTGTAACTGTGGTCGCTTTACTTCTATTTTCTATTGTTTGCCTCTTGCTCTTATTCTATAGCTAACTAATAGGCAGTCATCATGTCATGATGACGATGATGATGATGAGACAGTTTGCAGGTAATTTTTAGATCCATCTCATTCAACTCATCTACTAACTAATGCACACACGCTAAATAATAATGTGTCTCTAGTCTCTGCATATAAAAGATAGATGGAATGTAAAACTATTAATAGTGCTCATTTTAGAGCATGACGCTGTCTTTCTGTCATCATCAATGACGATGCAATCATGATCACAAACCGCAAATCACAATAAAATGAATGAATGCTAAAAACAAGAATTTAAAATAATCATGCTGAAAAAAATAATGCAGATTTTAATGATGAAACTACACCTACTGGATATACATTTTAAAAATATGATTTTATTTAGTGTTTGGTTGACAACAAATTTTTTAAGGTTTCCGATTCCACCTGTTTCCATTTTTATTTTTATCCCCAAAAAAATTAATCCATTTTTATTTGTATTTTAAGCTTTTCTGTAATGGTTTTTGTGGTATGAATGTAAATGCATTCAAGGGAGAAGGTGAATGAAGCCAAAAACAGAGAAAGAATATAAAAACGTCAACCAAAACGGTATAAAATCCTCTACAGCTTTATATTTTTCTATAGCTGATAGAATAGGAGACGGTGACGGTATGACGGTAATAATCCGTATCATCATGAATCATGATCATCATATTATCATTTATTGTTGCAGTCACAAAAGCCTTTTTTCGTTGTTTGTCGTCGTCTACATCGTCGTCATCATTGTCGTCAGATGAATGTTCCTCCCAACTTTATTTTGGTGCAGTTTTTTTTCATTGTTACAATTTATTTCTCCAAATGACATTACCACCAGAGACCAGAAAACATACCACACACATAGGTACGTACACAAACACAGGTAAATACCAAGAAGGTAGAGAATATTTTCATTAGGTTTATTATATGCAGGCATTAGCCATGCCATGCCATCAAGTCATGCCTTTTCTAAAAATAAAGATTTTTTTTTCATATCCGACCGTTGATAATGCAATGGAGTCACAAAAAATCAGTCATGCATGTTTTCTATATATACCTACCTGTATAACAAACAATAAGGCTTATATATTATATACGTACAACATAATTAACTATCAAAAAAATTGTATACGAGGTGCAGGTAATGTCACAAAACAAAAAAAACTATCAAAAATAATTTGTCGTCGTTTCCTTTACCGCCTGATAGTTAGTTCTCGCAGTTTAGAAAAAAATGCCGTTGAAATTTTTTGAAAAGATTTTTTTTTTACCTTGAGGCCGATTAACTATGCCAGTAATTATCATTAATGCATGCAAATCGTACTTTTACACTTACTCATTGTACTCTCTCAGGAGGAAAAGGGAACAACATTTGAATGATGAATGTTTTTATTTGAAAAAAAATGAAACAAATTCCTTTTAAAGAATTCTTGTCCTCTCTTTCTGTTGAATAGCAACTTATTATGATGATGACGGTGATGAGGAAGAAGGTTTACACTTTAACAGAACAATTACAAAAAATTAGTTTTGCAAATGATCACTACTTTAAAAATAAAAACTCAACTGCACTTTGTTTTTAAAATAGTCATATATACTCGGTTTGTGCTTAAACTCGGCAGTCCAGGTAGTAATTATTATTGATGATAATTATAACTCAACAGCTTTTAAAAATAAATGAGGACACAAACTTTTAAAACTAGAGATTTAACAATTCACCACCACAAAAATGAATTCTTATAGCATTCCTTTTAAAATGTTTTTTTTTTGTTTTCAACATGTCAACTACAAAATTATATCTGAAGAATGGATCAACATTTTTAATTCTTCTCACACAATATATTTTTTTTCATAGTCATCTTCTTCTCAACTTCATCTTATTGAATTCAAGATTCAAGATGCGAAGGACATGGGAAATGGGAATGACATTGAAAATATTTTATTTTAAAAATATATATACTCTTCTGAACTGAACTGCTGTAGAAGTAGAAGATGATGATGAAGATGAAGAAGATGAAGAAAGTTGTTCATGTGGAAAAAAACAAAACTCTTTTTATTTATTGTTGACGACGATGATGCTGATGATATTAGCAACAATGGAAAAAAATACAACAATGAACACCAGCAGCAGCAAAAACAAGAATGCTTCCTAACTTTACGAGAAAAAGTGCATGACTGACTTAAAAACTGCCTGTTTCAGTTGCTCACACAATTTGCTTCGGTTTCCTCAAAAAAAAAATTTTTTTTTAAAGATCTTCGTCATACCATATAATACCGTGAATAAAAAAATAATATTAAACTGCATCTGAAAATGTAATCATATCAACACGAATATTACATCGAATATGATATGATATAACAGGAGCATTAAGAGGCACAAGCACACAGCTAACTAATAATAACTTGTTCTTTTTTAACAATAAACAGACACACAGATGCAGATGCGATTTTCAACGCATATACTACTACTGTATATTAACCAACAATACATACATTTTCGCTATTGTTATTACGTAACAAAAGCTTTAACAAAAAAACCTATTCTTCCTGTAATACAGAAAGCCTTTAAAATATTATGTTTTATGACTCAGGGTTTTAAAGTAAAGTTTTTTTTCCTACAAAATATTGTTATATAAGCTGTAAAGCAATGTAAATGTATATTTTTTGAGGCGCTTTATTGTTTAAAAAAACAGAAGCAGAACCTGCACAATACCTGATGATTAGAGTAATAAAAAAGTGGATTTAATTTGAAGGAATGTAAAGTGAATTGATACAATTTTTGTGTGTTGGAATGTGGTAGTAAATCTAACAATATTTATTACCTAATTTATATGATTATTCAATCCGCCTCCTACAACAATGGAAAGCAACAATAGAGAGAAGAGATATGATATGATATAGATTTAATTATATTTTATAGAGAGTCATCAGGACTAAGGTTTTTTATGTCGGACGACGATGAAAACTGAAACTGATACATAAAAAGTGCATGAAAAAGTACAAAATAGGATTTCGATATGATCATGATTTTTGTTAAAGATAAGAAGCTATAATATGATCATTCTTTTATGCAATATGCAATGATGATGATGATGATGATTTTCGTTTCAGATATTTGTATAGACTTTTATGTACTATTTAATTTATTGTGTGTTATGGTCACAGGTTACATACTTACTACTACTAGCCAGGTAGAGAATGATAAAAAAAGATTTTGTAATAATAGGAAGGAATCACTCACAAAAATAAAGTAATATTATGGGATTTGGGAACAGCAGGAGAGTTTGCTACTGGTATTGGCTAATGTACTTGACAGGCTGACAGTTAAAAACATTAATGATAATACCTGTTTTACTAAATAATATTGCATTATATTGGATATGAATTGGGTGGAAGGTGGAAGGTGGAAGAGGCGAGTCTAGTTTATAGACACAGCAGGAAAGGTTCAAGTTAAACCATTTTTTTGTTCAAGTATTTTCAAGTACATAAAAATTAAAGTCTATAAATGTCTAAGTATCAAGTAATTTATAGCCTGCTAGCCAAAATAAAGCTAAAGCTAAAAGTATATTTTTTTATATTAATGAACATACTTACAATCAACTTATTACAGCAATGTTTTTTAAACTTATTGCTAAATGAACTGAATGAGCTCGACCTAAAGATATTTAGCAAGTTTTCAATGTACTTTATTTTGTTGCGAAAAAAAATTGTGCTGGGCTGTTGCATATTTTCTATACCCAAAAGGATTAAGTATTTTTCGTGATCTCTGATTGATGATAATAGAGTACAATGCATACATGCAGAGATTTAAATTAAAGTAATATCTCTTTACGTTTAAACAATTTTGCTATATAATCATCACCGCATTTTTCCTCTAAATGAAACTATTTTAAAGATAATTTTGTATAAAATATATTTTTATATAATAATTACGGCAACATAAGTAGGCATTGTTTCTTGTAATGTACCTAGTATACTTACATGAGTGTTTGCACATATATCACTCTATTCTATACACACCACTTGCACATTAAAGATAAAAATAAAAGTTTTATTGTTATTTAGCTTGTTTCTGATGTTTGCAATGGAATTATTATATTTTCCTGATGATAGTAATGTGTTGGTGTTATCTCTCTCGTTACAATAATATTGCCAACTTGCGTGGAATAATATTATGATAAGCTTATAAATAATGGACACACTCTCTCTCTCTACATGATATAATATGAATAAGGAGGAGTTTTTATGATTATTTATGATTTGATATCGTGAATCATGAACAAAAATTTGAGATTTGAAAAATAAATGTTGGACGTGCTGATGATAAAGTGGAAAGATATGTTTTTATGTCCAGAGGAGTTCAGTTCACCAAATAGTATTTTTAAGAATCTCAACTTGCCCCATATTCATTTTTATTTTAAATTTTTTTTCCTGAAAGGCTTTCTTTTCTTTCTTGTTATTATTTTTGAAACATGTTCTCATGTACATAGTTGTAATTTTATAATTATAATTGCATATGAAATATGAATGCATTTTATAGATCAATGCTCATAAAAAATGCAAAAACAAACTAATTGTTAAGTATACAACTTGTTGTTCCTCTTTTTTTCTCTTCTCTCTGGTCTCTGGGTGCACAAATATAACTTTGTGTCTTCATGCCTGAGCGGGTGCTCGTATACATATTTGTTAAGAAAGGTTAATAATAATAATGACGATAATTATAATAATATGGTTGTTAGATCTTTAATAACACACACAATTCAAGCAAGATCCGTTTATTTTACTTACGGAATCGCACGCTCTGTCATGATGAACGAGCAGTGAACAAAAAAGGAAAAGAAAATTAAGTAACTAATTTCCCTTCGAAATAAAATAAAAAACGGTTTCCTTCTTTCTCTTATATTTTTGTTGATGTGTAAACAGAGGAACAAGCAACAAAAGAAGCATATTTTTAACGTTAATTATATTTCACCATTATCGAATCGACTTATTTTTCAAAGATAAACCTGCTGACAGACAAAAGAGCCGGTGTGTTCTCAAGTCTCAAGCTCAAGGTGCTTGAAAGCACCTTCCTTTCAAAATTGCATAACAAACAAACCTAGAAAATATATGAAAATAATACCTTGTTCTTTTCCTTTAAATAATTTTTTTACCCACATTTTTTATTATTGAACAAGACAAGAAGGATTTTTAATGATGTTCATTACATATTTTTTTACGTTTATGGCGATTTCTTATGAAAAATGTTTTTTTAAAAATCTTCGTTTCTTTGTGTTATTCACCCCGTCATATATATATAGATTATTATTAAATATTTTGCCGTTGTCGTGAGGTAAAAAAAGACAGCTAAAAAGATGCAAAAGATATTTCTTGAAGATTATTGTGCACATTTTGATCTTAAAATCTGTTTTACCTGCTATTATTTATAGTACTGTTTAAAAATTCCTTGTTGAAAGCCCCCAAAAAAAAGTTACATCTCTACAATAATAAGCATTTCAACAACAAAAAAGACAACGGTGGCGGCAGAACACGGTTTTCCGTGATCTACTCCAAAATTTATTAGTGTATTTACTTTATTCATTATTCCTCTCCTCCACCTGTTCATTATCAAATAGAAAATGTCTTACTTTTTTCAAGTCGTGTGCTTCATTCATAATAATTTGTAATTCATTTTTATTTCACAAAAAGCTCGAGGCAAAAATCGTGAGATATTTTACAAGTAATTTGCCAAAAATATATATAAAAACGACGAGAGACGAGAGACGACAGCGACAGAGAGACGGTTATACGTCGGGCAACCGTGATGCCAAGACTTTTAATGTTGAATTGCCGATGAGCTTTCAACGTTGTTCCCTCATAATTTTCTCCATTCTCCTCCGCCTCCTCCTCATATTTCCTCCTCTTCATTGCATTTCGCATCCTCTTCTTCTCGTCGCAATCTCTCTGTAATGATCATTTTCTCCCTTGTCATTAGTCCTCCTAACAGTTGTAATTTTCTAGACTTGTGTACTTTTGACAGTTTTTACGGTTTTCAGGGAAATTCCCCCGACCAAGAAGAAAATGTGTGTAATCATCATAAAAATATACCTGGCATTTTTTTCTGTGAACAACACGAAGCGTTGGATCATCACCACCACCACCGATGATGGTGGTGGTGGTGGCGATGGGGCGACTGACGACGAACAAACAATTATATATATTTTTTCTTCATTGATTGAATGCCACTTTTTCCTATTGTTATACGATATCCATGCCAAATACCCTGTATATTTGTAACAGTAGTCGACTATCATCATCATGTTTTGCCTGTGATTATGGTGGAGTGAGATGGGATGGAACGAATTTCCGTTTCTCTCCATTGTTGTTATGGTAACATGATATATTGTAATTACAGATTCAAGTTTTGATTTGCGGATGCTTCTGGGATGCTACTAAACTACTCTACTGCTGTATATATATTTTTTGTGAGAAAAAATGATACTAGAATAACAATAATAATAGGTAATTGTTAAGCGCATTGAGCAACTGAGCACCCGCACCCATATCATCAATGATAATTTGAGTTTAAAAGAATGAGAGATACAGTTTCCTTGGTTACTCCTCCCTCTCCCTAGTCTCTCTTTAAAAGTAGAATTTTAATGATGATTATGATACTCCTTTAGTTAATGATCAATCAACACAAATAAATTGCATCAAATTAAGTTTGTACATCGATGGATTTAAACGGAAGCATTTAAACAGTTACTGAATTTAACTGAATACCTACCAGGTTTACAAAAATAATCAAAGATGCAACATGATTTGGACCTTGTATCTTTATGACTATTTTGTATCAATTTGTTTCTAAACTAATTTCCCATTTAAATCATACTTCCTCTCTTTTCTATTTCATTATCATTTTACCATCTTCAAAATATCACTTAAAAATTCTCTGAAAATCTTTCAATTTTCCATTACATCCAGTCATTTTTATTGTTTTGACTTGTTTTCCACTTTAAAAAAGATGCCCATACTCTCATTTTCTTCAACATTTACATTTACATATTCTCTCTACAAAGCCAGCAAACAAAAAAGGCTACTCATCTCATCACTTTAGTCATGTCTTCGCCTCACGAACATTTTTAGATTTTTAGTATACCGACCAGTGGCAAAGATTCAAATCCAAAACTTATCCAAGAAGAACCACGACTTCAACTTGCAGAAAAAAAATGCTTAAAAGCCAAGATGAATCTTCTCAGAAGTCAAAAGAAGATTAGATGGATGAGCAACACAACATAATACACAATTTTGTTTCAAGATAAAAAACGAACGTGTAGGTAACTTTGTAAAAAAAATTGTAAACTCTTAAAAACTGACTCATGATATGATATACAGTTTATTTTCAAGTGCTCTGTGAAGCGCAACAAATCGTTCATGGGATTATTTTTTTTATAAACTTCTTCCTTATTTCTTCTCCTGTGAACATGAATAGTAATTTAGTAAAGAACTAAAGAAGGAAACACGATGAAAACTTTTTAAAAATGTTTTTTAGGAAGAAAATATGAAAAAAATGCAAGTTATATTTTATTATTATTATTATTATTATGACACTGCTTGTTGGTAAGTTATTTTTTTGGCAAATGTTTTCCCCTGTAATAATTTCAGCTTCTGTGAGTTTTTTAAAGAGATTAAGTTTGAAAGAGTGATGATGATGAGTTTTCAGTTTTGGTGGATGAATCTTATCGTAAAATGGTGAGAATTGTTTTTTGGTGAGAGAGAAAATGTTGATGTTAATGATGCGATGGAAATGGATGATGATCAAGATGAGGTGTGTGTGAAACACTTTGGGAAAAAAGGTGTTAATATGGAGATGAACATTGTGATATAATTTATGTTTTTTTGATGTTGATGGTCATCTATGTTCCATGGTCTGATGATGAAGAATGGTTTTGTAATGGTCGCGTGGACAGGAAGTTGGAAAGTTATTAGGTAAAAAAATGCTGAAGCAAATTGACCGCGTAGCCGCACAATTGGGTAGTGCTGTTGTAATTGTTTCATTGACACATTTCCGGTTTCCGGGAGGAAGAAGGGGAACATATTGGGATGAATAATTTTGACATTCGAAATGTGAGTCATGGTCATCTAAAATCCTTTCAGATTTTCAAATTACTAATGATATGATTCATAATTGATAATGAATCGGACATATTCTGTAGTTTGGAAGCATTTTAAGGGTAAAGGTAAAACCCGTCAAAACTTGATGTGGATTTCTAGTTTTTAGAGCAGTCATTCATCTTAAACCTTGATAAAAAATACTTGTAGTGTGGCTAACTACAAAAAAGGAGAATAATATACGCAGTTAAAAATGCATTGCAGTAAGTTTAATGAAAATTCAATGCTAGATGCATAAACACTAAGGAGAAACACAATACAAATCAATGAACTGTAACTATGTTGAAGCTTGAAGGAGTCTCAAAAAAAGTCTAATTAATTTGCATATCAACTCAAAAGCTAAAATACCTACCTAGTCGTTCGTCAATTGAATTGCATGCACAAACATTTGTAGATTTTTTTTTAGTTTTTGACCTTCAGTAGCACTCTCCACTCCTGTTCTGAGTTCTGATACTGTGTGTTCTGATACCTACGATGCAGTCTATGTGAATGTGAAACAAGGAAGAAAGGAAAGGTTTTTGCCTACAATCGCATCACAAATTATGCATGTCACATAATTTAATGCATAGAGACTTAAGAGAGTTTAGATATCGGGAACCTGTCAGTTATACAGAGATAGATGCATTTACGCCTACTACTTTGTACTTACAAAAAAGCTTTAGGAAAAAGACACGACAAAGAACAAGATGCACTACTTTGTAAATAGCATCATATTATGTATCGTTAACCTTTCATTTTTCCAGTGTATTTACCAGCAACTAAAAAATCAGATTGAACTGGTTACTGTAAGCTGTGAAATGAATCCTACTTCTTCTATTTATTTACATGTTTGGCATTCTCGAAGGCTCTAAACGAAAGTGACTTGGAATAAGACTGTCAATTCTTCAATATCCTCCCATTGCATTATCCCATCATTGGCAACCGAACATGATGAACAATGGAAATGGCTACTGGCTACCTACCTGCCTTCATCGCAGCTCAGAGAAAAAAACTGAGGTATGAACTGGGATTAAAGAACGTAGAGACTTTTTTAATAATTTGAATAAAATTGATAACAGCTTTTTTGATACATTTGTTTTCTCTGTTCTGGGTGCG
Source organism: Entomobrya corticalis (assembly GCA_034694325.1). Taxonomy (NCBI): domain Eukaryota; kingdom Metazoa; phylum Arthropoda; class Collembola; order Entomobryomorpha; family Entomobryidae; genus Entomobrya; species Entomobrya corticalis. Next base: position 1,372 of record JAQFYG010004058.1, on the reverse strand, counting down.
CACACCAATCTGAAGGACAAGATGAAGGAGACATAAATGCAATGCATTTGAGAAAATGCCGACAAAATGGTCATGGAATGCAGGTGGTCATGTCATGTCAACGAAACACTTTTTTAGGTGAGTACCTATTTAATAAGGAATAGTACAGTGAATAAATTGGTGACACATTTGTGTGAACAACGGTATCGCTGCACCCTGGAATATGACTAACAATTAGGATTATAGATCTCCATTCACAACTTCACATCTTTGTCATGGTTTTTCCTATCATTTGGATATCTTAAGACCTAAGACCAGTAAGACCACTCCCGAATGACGATGAACTGAACTAAATTTTTAATCTCGTTTTCTTCTGGATTCTTTTGTGTGTGACCATCATGCCTCTCAGTATGGAGATGTCCCTTATGTCTGCCTGACACGTCGACAAACTAAACAATTATTCTTTTTTTTATAAAAAGTTCTCGTGTGCAGTTCTCGGCCGACATTTTCTTCATTCATAGTTTACAACTTCTCGAGAAAGAAGGTGCCTTGTTATTTATCAGCCATAAAATATTGATTGATTTATCTTATTTTTTTGGTCTCTGGTGATCAGAGAACCTGATCCCACTAGTCCTCCATTTCGAAAGAACTTATTTATTTATTTTCTGTGTTGTTGATTTTGATTTTTTTGAATTGTTTTCGCTGAACTACCATCTTTTTTCTTTTTTTAATTCCCTATTTAATAATTTAATAACTATATAGTGATTAGTATAGTGTTTATTATTATTAATTATTTTTCTTGTTTTTAATCATCTTGAAAAAAAGATGGCTTCGGCTGTTTGTCAAAATCAATTTCTTGGGAGTCGCATTAGTCTGGTTAGCAAGTCAGAGATCAGGTATGAAGGGATCCTGTACGCTTTGGATCTTTGTGAGGCTACCATTTCGCTAGCCAAGGGTAAGTTAAGGGAAAATTGAAAATTGACGGTTTAATTTTTATTATGAGTCGTTAATCGCATTTTTTTGGTTTGTTTTTTGTTTGATATCAGTTCGTTCTTTTGGAACGGAAGACCGACCAACGGATCGTCCCCTCCCGTCCAAGGATGACGTTTACGAGTATATCATTTTTCGTGGAGCTGACATAAAAGTTATTGATGTGGTCGAACCACCCAAGCAAGCTGCCAATTCTGGAATGCCTGGGGTACCCGCGGACCCGGCCATTGTCGACTTTTCGGTGAGTTTAAAAAAAATATTTAAAGCACTTCAATCATTATTACTATTTTGAAGTTCAAAAATTTATAACTCTTTATTCTTTGGTCTTAGCATCACTCCACTGGGAATGGACATTATGGAGGCAACCACTTTGACGGAGGTCGCATGAGGCCAAATAATAATA
>JAQFYG010004057.1:0-11547 GCA_034694325.1 Entomobrya corticalis | reverse complement strand
ATAGTTGACCTCTTGGGGTCAACAGAGGTCATGGGTCGATTTTGCCCGAAATCAATAGGGATCGTCCTTGGTGCCCAAAAAGTATGTATACCAGTTTTCAGTTGAATCGGATGAAGCGTTTGGACGCTAGAGCACGAACAGGGTATAGAGTACAGACGACATTTTCACCCACACACCCAAAAAAAATTTTTTTTGTGTTTTTATAATAATGCTTTCGGATCATAATAAATCATGCAACATGCAAGGCAACACGGTTTACTAGGACCTAAACTACAAGTAATTGTTCTCGCGACGAGATTATCCTAACAAGTCACACTGGTAAGTCCCATTTTACATAGGCGTGTTCTCTGTGGGAAGTTTCCTAAATAAGTAATTCTAATAACTAAACACAGGATAAAATGAATGACCTGAATAAATAAATGAATGAACATATAAACAGGAATTTGTAGTAGTAAGAAAAAAGCTAAAACATAAAATACATTTTTTCTTCTTGAATGAAAATCCACATTTATGTCCTCCTCCATGAGGCGAAATAAAATCATTTTTAATATAAAACTTTCTACAAAGCAAATTTTTTTCATAAGTTAACCATGCTACTGAAAAATAATCTACTACGCTGCTACTTAGCCAATTTTAAATTGGTCAAGATGTGTGGCATTTTCGCGTTTGATTGGAATTCATCAACAAAATGCTTTGTTTCGAAACCCGAAACGAGATCCAGATTCAATTTCGTTTTCATTTTACTTTTTATGTACACTTTTGTGGTAACTTGTCAACTCTTCTCGGCTTCAAAAATATCGGTTGCAAAACGACTGGAAAGTTTATTCATTTATGTCGCCTTATACACCATGATTTACTCGCAGTGGGTTATGATGTCCAGATCCAGCCAGTTGGTAGAATTGTTAAATAATGGGATCGGTTTGGAGAAAAAATATTATATTACAGGTGCATTAACATTGAAATTATTGATTCTTATATTTTCAAACAATTTATTGGTTTGCCTAATTTGTTTACCAGAAAATCCGGATGTACCATTTATAAATCAACCTGAAAAAATGGAATGTTTCCTCATAAAACTCACCTTAATTTTGGGAAGCTCATCCGTAATTTGTATACCAGCATATGTCCTTGGTGTATGGATGGTTCCCTGTTTGCCAGTGCATTTTGGTTATTTTCTCTTTCAAGAGTGCCGCAAAAATGAGTCAATAATTAGCATGTTAACTGGAATTGGAACAATTGGGAACATTACAATTAAAGCTATTTGTGTATCATTTTCTGGTTTATTGGTAGCTTTTATATTTCCGGGTTATATTGTTGAATTCCAGACTTCCTTTCTACTTGCCCATTGTTTAAGAAAATATTTGCAGCAATTGAATCGGTAAAAATAATTATGACATGTGCCAAATATTTTGAAATATAAATTGTATTAAAATGATCATATTTATTTATTATAGTCAACTACAGGGCTTAAAAGGAAACAATGTAAAAATGTCAAATGTCTACAAATTAACCACCCAATTTCGAGCTATTCACATTTTTACAATTAAGTTGAATGACTTTCACCAAAAATACACATCTGTGGTGAAAACGTTCGCTTTAATAGTCATGCTCACAATTTCATTGTTTGCGGTGATTCGCCTGTCATCAGTTCTACTTTTGCAACAGTTGCTCATATTTGGCATGGCCGCTATTGACTGCTTTGTGGGGATCGTGTACGTTTTTGCGACCATGGCAAATGTGCACACATCTTCTTTGTCAATAAAACAAACTTCGAAAGAAATGGTAAAACTCCAACAGAATTTATGGTTTCGTCGACACTTTATGTCTTGGCAAACGCTAAAGATCATGCTTGGGTCGGACAACTTTATTGATCAGCTTACCCCATTGATCATGATAAGCTTTTGTTTCAATCAGTTAGTCAGCTTACTCCTTCTCTAAAGATAAAAATTTAAGTAACAAGTTAATTTTCAAATGCTACGATATAAATAAACCATTCCTAGATGAGTAAAATAAGTTATACAAGATGTTGTTTGTCTCAAATAATATTCTAAATTTACATGAAATAAAAATCACTCAAAAAACTCAAAATCCTAAAGACCAAAGCTTATAAATACGTGCAAGAAAGCTAATTCATTCAAAAATTCATAAAATGTAAATGAGCAAATTGCCGTTGCATTTTGTATCACTATCACCTTCTCATCGAAGAGAGAATGACTTGAAGAATTTTGATGAAGAAAAGAGAGAAAGACGCTACTGTTCTTGATGTTGAGATGGTCTCGACTCGAGTCTGTATTTGTGTCTTGTGACGTTTTTTGTTATCAGGTTTACTCCTGTATTTTTGCTCGTGTCTAGTCTTGTCCTGTCTCATTCTCAGCCTGTCAGCCTGAACGAGGAAAGAAGACTTATGTAAAATGCAAAGTTCAAATTATAATTTTATTGCCGTTAGTTGTCCTTGTTTTATTATTTGTTCTGTTCATTAATTATCAATGTAAGATTTGTAAATTATTATTATCATTAAAGTTTAGACAATTAATCAATTAAAGTATTTGGGATTTGGAATTTTAAATGTGTGTATTAATTTAGCTAAATGTGGCAAAAGTAAATAAATAAAACTTTAATTCAATTCGATTTTCAGATTTCTCGTGTGACGTAAGGATTCTCAAACTAACTGAAGCTATAACAACTCGTTTTCACTATTATCTTGAATTTTGGAGAAAAGAAGTTTTTAATTTTACCAGAAGCCAATTCCCAGCCATCAACAAATAAACTGCTAATCAACCGAACCCAAACCGCAGCCATTCGAGTAGGATAGAGGTAGGAGTAGTAGGAGGATAGAACGACCGTATAATAGTCTTCATAATCCCGTAATTAAAATAATAATATAATAAAATCCTCCCTATTAGTGTCGTCGAACAATTAATTATGCTCACAAAGAATGGAAATACAAATTATTTAATTCTTTTCGTTTTTTCTCTTTTTTTTGAAACTCGTAGATTGATAAAGCGCGAATCAGCAATGATGAATACGAGTGTGCACAAAGACAAGCTAACTTTAGTAGCATGGGAGGATGGAAAGTTAATTGGAAGGGTGACAACAATGGACAAGGATCTTGCAAATGAAGACCCAGGAAAGGACCGCATTGCAGCCATTGCACTTCGTAAGGTTTTTTCACCTTTCCATGGCATCAATCTGCAAACGCAGAATGGAAGTAAGGCGGAGATACGATCAACACTTCGAGATTTTGCTTACTTGGTTGATGGAGGCTTCAATCAAAGTTCTCTTTCGGTTGTGGTGACTCCAATAAACGCCATCAATAAACATCTTGAAGTGAAACATATAGCTGTCAAGACGCTTACTGGAAAAACCTTCATTCTCCCATATTTCCAAAAAACGGAAACTGTTTGGAGGTTTAAGGAACGAATTCAAGATGTAGAGGGAATTCCACCTGATCAACAGCGGTTGATTTGTTCCAGTGGCGGCAATGGAAAGCAAATGATGGATGGAATGCTGGTGTCCGATTACCTACTGACTGAAGAACATAAGATTCATCTTGTTCTCCGGTTAAGAGGGGGAGGTGGTCCCATCGAACTGTCCGTTGATTTGTCGGAGCCAAAGATTCGTCAGGGAAAAGGTGTTTCCGTTCCGGGTACTCCTTCTTGGAAATGCTATCGACTCGGTTTCAACATTCTCGGTTTCTGTAACAATCCGAGTTGTAAATCCCACGGAAGACAGGTGACCATAAAGTTGGGCTTTCCAGAACTGATCGTTTTGACTGGCTCAAATAACCGGTACAAATGCCCAGCCTGTGTCACAGACAAACCGGTAACTATCGAAACGTTTTTGATATCAGGAGCTCGGGCTAAATTTCGATTTACGAAAACTCTTAGCGAAGAAACGGAAACATTCATTTTGGAAGCGCCATCCGACAAAGATCTTGACTTTGTTATGCTTGAAAAGAACAAGTTGAAGGATGATCAGAAGATACAGTATGACTACATTGAAATCACAACCACCCGATTCGGACTGTCTTTCAACAGATGCCAGTTTTGTAGCGAAAGCATGTGGATTTCAGATGAAAAAGTAATGCCGTGTGGTCGGGCGTTCCATGAAAGCTGTTTGAATGGGAAGAACAAATGCCCGATTTGTGAGCTTCCGGAATACACTTTGGATAAACTACCGGATATTGTGTTCTCTGCTCAAAGTCAAGAAGTTCATTTGCAGGTCCCAAACCAAATCTTTGGAAACTGTAAGACAGTGAAGAAAATTGGATTCTCGAGCAATGTTGTGAAACCAATCGGCGGCTTCATGAATGGGTTGGTCTCATATCAAATGGATAACCATGACGGTAGCATTATTCCGTTAATTGAGCTTCAACAAACTTTTGTCAACGCCAACTTACTAGCACTGGAGCAGAATACCAATGTGGACGAAAACTTGATTGAAAAACTTGTGAGATCCGGGGTACTCTCCCGAACCGAGAATATGGCATTGGTACTAAGGAAATAAAATATTCTTAAATTTGTAATTCTTTATGCACTTTTACTTATATAACTGCTATTTTAATTTTGATTTTATTGAATTTTGTATATTAGAACGCCATTTACTTTGGGGACAAGAAATGTCGTCAGCTATACAGGCTGATTGCATCCCGTGAATCTGGAATAACGAAATTGATGGAGGCGTTAAGAGATACAGATCAATCGAGAGCAGTTATGGTGTTGTCAATGTTTGACATTCTACTGACTGGACTGAAGAAACCAGAACATAACGGTACAGGACGTTAAGGAAGCAAATGGACTTTCTATGGTTATCAATATTTAATTTAGCTTTCTCGGTGGTATGTCGGTGTCAAATAATAATATTAATTATAGTTGTATATAAGTTACCTGTTGCTTTGTTGTTACGACACAATGAAATGACTGATTACAAAACTAATTCAATAAATTTAATTCGAATCTGTAAAATATAGAAGTAATTTTCTAGTTTATACTACATATTATGTACTTCGATGATGAAAATGAATATTATGGTAGTTGAGATTGCGAAGATTAGGAATTATTAGCTAACAATGTTATTATTCCACTGCTTGGATTCCTTTATGTTCCCGTCAAATCAATTAAAGTGGTTTAATTGTAACTCTATGGTTACAAATTATATTGTTTTAGTACTTAGGTAGATAATTTTGTGTTACTGTTAAAAAGTCTAAATGATTGGATTTAAAATGCATCGTTTAATCTTCTATATTCTAGGCAAACGTATCAGTTTTATATCATCAATCAATTAAGATGTATGTCTATATAGTTACGTATTACCAATTAAATTTGCTCTTTTGTATTCTAGTTTTCCATTTTTCTGATTAAATAAAAAATGAAAAGTACTAATTTTGTTCTGTTCTAATTTTAAAGCCTAATTATCACAATATTATTAGCTATTAAGTAAATTCATATAAATGCATCGTATCAGGAATGTAATCTTTAACATTTTCTACTAAGAATGATATTCTGGTGCTTTTCAACTCCCAGCCAATTAATTCTTCATTTAGTTTTTCAAATCAATAAATATTAAGCTCAGAGCACAGAAGGAATTTTTGTAGTACGTTTACGTACAAATAATGTATTACAAACTATTATTTTAAGACAATAAGATAATGACAAAAGTATTTTAATGCAGCTGTTGTTGAAAATTAAATGTTACATGAATATTCAATATTATAAACGTTTACTTGTAGATGTTGTACTACTTCTAGCAATAAATTAAATTCGAGATTGAATTGATTGAAAATAATACTGATTCTTACGCATGCATGTCTGTTTCATTTTCCGACTAAGAACAAGTCCAAAACATATTTATGGTAGTAGTTGAGCACGTTTTTTAGAAAACATTCTGATACTCAAATTTTTTTAAATGATGTTCATTCAGTTAATAATTGTATTAATAAGTTTACCCATGTTTTTTAATTAATTTTTTAAATTGAATTTATAATATCGAATACATTTGAAATCGAATCGTCATCAATTGGTTAACAACAGCCATTAGTCCAGTTTACGTTCATGGGGCTCCAAAAACTTAATAAAATCATACTCGTCACCGGCTACAAAATTTCTACAATGTTTTAATGGATATGTATAATATGCCTTCGTTTCTTACCAGACTTTGCTCAAATATGCATTTGCCAGGATTTTAACTAACCGCTATCAACAGACACAACCTCAATAGTTACTGCAGTTGACAAGGACAACTCTCTTTTCCCCTTTCTGATACGTTTATATATAACTTCCTGTTCATCAATATCTTTGAGAACTGTGATCTTCTGAAGTGTACGCAAGTTTTCCCATATGTCCTTCAACAGCAAATCATAATCCACATGAAGATTTCCCTTGCCTTTTTCATTATTCCCAAAAGGAACTTTAATTTTTCCAGCTCCCCTGAGAAAGCACAGCTCCTCCAAAGCCACACATCTCGCCAGTAAAAGACCCATGACTTTTGTATCAACCCTGTTAGCAGGTAGCGTCAATTTCTTCAACTGCTTACATGGCGTCTGAACGCTAGCTTCAAATTTCCGTTGATGTTCTTCCTTATCTTCCTGCCACTCATATTTACTCGGCAAAATCCAATGCAAAATGTCCATCTCACGTTCCTGGCTATCCACATATAATTCTTCCAAACTATTTGCAAATCTTGTCATCAAAGCCATAACAATATTTGGAGCACTCCTCCACCAATTCGCCAGTGGACAAATGAAATCCTTTTCATCTTTACAAAGACATCTTTGCATTTGCAGTGATAACCTTTTCAGTTTCCATTTTTTATTGGGGCAAGCAGCAACACATTGTAAGAGCTCGAATGGTGCCACGCAACTGAATACTTTAAGATTTTCCAAAGATTCAAATGAAATTTGCTTGAATGAATCATCTTCCAAAAATACATGGATATAAGAATCTCCTATATCCGTTACTTGACCGCTTTCCCCCAAATTCAGCATCTTAATTTGATTTCCATATGACTCCATAAGTTCCTCTAAGGCAAGCACGCTATCCCCGTAACCACGGCAACAAACTGCAGATGTGGCTTGTCCCAATGAAATCGATTCCAGGTACGGCAAACGCGGTAATTTCTTTTTTGGTTCGATAATCTCTTGGTCAACATTTTCAGCAGCAGGAGGCGCCAGTCCGTATTTAAATGGTACATTGATCCCAAGAAACTTGAGATTAGGTAAATGCTTCAAAATGTTGCTGAGATCTTGTGGCATCAGAAATTGGTAAAATGATTGATTTTTGCAGTCGAATACAAAAGATGTCAAGTGATGCCCATAAAGACGAAATAGGTTTGTGAGTCCGGCGACAGGTCTGTCAAAAACGATAAATAAATCTCGGTCCGAGCAAACTGCTGGTATTCGAAGGCGAGAAGCTGCGCGATAGATCAGGGCTCCATTTTTAAATGGATTAGATGACTGAGGTTGCAAGGTTGCTGCAAATTTGAGAAATTTATTGATTTGCTTTTGCGTTTTTACTACAGTTGTTCCTGGTAATACTTGAATGAGGAAATTCTCTTTTGGATTGCATTTTAGCTGGGTGGTAAACAGAGGACTCCATTTTAGATTTGGGTCATCTTCTTCCTGGTTTTTGTATCCGATTACTTTATCAGCTTGGCTTTTTATGTAGGTGGAAACCAAACGACAGCTGAGGAGATCTTTTCCTTGCAGATTTCCTATAATTTGTTGTGCAACCTGAGTAGAAAATTTTTAAAGTAGTAATTGAGCCTTAAAATATAAAATTTATCAAATAACATAACAAATTGTTATAAATAAAAATTTACCTCAGGTGGCAATTTACCAAAAGAAATGCTATTTTCCATTATAACACAAGCTACTTTTGTTTTATTTTGTAAAAATGTCAGCGCTAACTATTGTTGACTGCTCATCATCGAGAAAATAATGTACGAACAAATATGCTTTCACCTTTCATTACCCGTTTTTTGCCACTTTCTTTTCTCGCAAATCAATACCATATTAACATGCCATGCCGATTTCTCATGAGTTCGTTAAGAGCTAACATTATGCTGAGCTCATGTTAGAATATGAGCATGTCATTTGTAATATTGCAATCTAAATCTAAACCAAAAAACATTACTACATTTTTGTTGGTCATGTATCGATTATTTTCGGCGCGTGTGACAGTTATTTATATGCGATGGTATTTTGCCAGCTTTTTCCTCTGGAAAACGGCGTCACACAAACATATAGTAATTTACATGTAGGCTTTTAGACATTAAACTATGTCGTTAATTTGAAAATAAGTGCTGAAAATAGTTTTTAATATTGATAAAATCTTCATTTACGACGCCTAGAAATAAATGTGTTCCTTGGTAAATACAATGGTATTTATGAAGTTGATGTCATTTTTACTTGTGGAGACAAAATAAGTTTGAATTGGACAAAGGCAGATTTTTGCGGTTACATGATGTTTTTCGTTTATTTACCGTTTATTAGTAGGTAGATAATTATTTTGTATTGCTTGAATACTATTTGTTTGCTTTTATTTAGAGTGCTTTTTATAGCATTTTTCCTTGACATTCATTTCACTAATTGTAAGTCTACAAATATAATCCAATAGCAAGTTACAGAATTTGGAAAACTTTTAAATTCCAAAACAAATTTATTTGTATTTTCAAAAGAATGTCTGATTAAAAAAATTATACTTCAATTTATTTAAAACATATTTTCCAACTATTTTAAATCAATTTGATGAAGGGGAGCAGACCCTTTCTCCGTTGTTTTCTTTCAAAGAGTAGCCTTGACTACACACGCAAACCTTGTCCATGCATCGACTATGCTTTAATCCGACAGTGCACTGAGCCTGAATGTCACACTCGTCCCCTGGGTACTTTGCCACAGGATAGCATTTATTGTCCTTGGAAGTATTCACAGCACCATCTTGACACTTGCAAACCCGGAAGTCCTTTGAAGACGATTCACTTCTTTTCATGCACTTACTCAATGCCCCAGGTTTTCCAAGTTGACACTGAGCATCCTCTTGACAAGAATGGGTTCCCAGGACGTTGACCACCGGCAAACAGAGTGTGAGGTCATCACTGGTAATGTATCCCGGAATACAATCACAAATGCCCGATCCGGGAATGCACACAGCTGCTGAGGTTTCCCATGATAAGCACTGCTGGTTCTCTTCACAGGGCCCTCCCAATCGAATATCTGCTGTTAGGCAACGTTTTTGATTGCTGCTGCTCACGTAACCGTTATCACATTGACAGGTTGATTCATTTGGCTCTGAAGATAATTGACAGTATCCATGGGGATCACGTTCTTGACAAGTTTGGTTGTTTTGGCAGGGTCCACCTTTTAGATCGGTTATCTTTGGCGCTGGTGGTAGACGCAACTGCTGGCTTGATATAGCGTGAACGAAACAGGCCAAGAATAGGGTCACGTAAAATACTCGCATTTTTGAATCTTTTGCTTTCGTTAAAAAATTCAGTGAAAATAAAATAGTTTCTTAAAAAATTGCGTTTTACTCGGGTTAAAAGTTTTCACGAGAGTGAATATCGAATCAATGATGAGATTTGAGTTCTGCCTCTGCCAATAGCAAATTGTTCTATCTAAATCTAAATAAATTTCATTGAAATATGATAATTGTTCTTTCGAATGATCTAAATATTTCTCTTCTTTCGCGTTCAATAATAATATGCTGGTAAATGTAAAGTAAAATCCGGATCAAACTAATATTCTAAAGAATTAATACCAAAACGTTGGTTTCCTTCTGTCATTCATCAATATTAATTCTATTAATCCCTGATGCAGCTTTTTCATTTAATTTGATGACGGTGCATAATACGGATTACTAAGAATTTGTGGACTTTGATTCTTTAATTAGTGTGAGGAACGGAAATATGTACTTTAAGTTTGAAGGATGTCACGTGGCACGCGTATTCGTTTGAAAAGATTATAATTATTTCTAGTTACGAATGACGTAAAATAACATACTTTAATGCAACTGTGCAGATAGCATAAATAATATGTTGTATCAAATAATTTGATGATTTATGCACTAAATGCGGTCTGTCGTAATTTTGTCATCCACACTGCAATTTTTTAAATCTTATGCTCCAAAAAACATTTCAAGTTTAAAATGACTCATGCTAATAACATTAAAGATATGTTTACTTTAGATTAAATTCATAGTTCATATTCATCCATAGTAAAAAGTTTTAGAATAATTTAAGATTACATCGGTATTAACCACATACAACATATCAAGCTAACAAATGAAATATTTATAATTCAGCCTTCCTCCTATCACCATTTCCTCCTGAGCGTTCCGCAATCTTCTTGATCTCATCATAAATGGATTGAACTGATGTTTCAGCACCCCATGCCTTTACAAATTTTCCATTAGAGTCGAAAAGGTATTTATGGAAATTCCAGGTTGGCTCAACGGATGAGGTTTCTATAACGACCACAAAAGCAAATGACAAATATTTTCATTTTTATAATAATAGCTGCTTGAAAGACTGTAAATGGATTTTAAAAGCAAAATTTCTACCAATGATGTAATCCCAAAACGGGTGAGGATTTTCTCCCACGATTTCCACCTTCTCCATAATACCAGGAAACCGCCATTGGTAGTTGGACCGAATAAACATGTCAATCTGTTCAGGTTCCCAAGGATCCTGTCCGCCAAAATCATTGCACGGGAATGCCAAAATCTCAAAAGGCAAATTATCATCAGCCATGAGCCTATGAAGACGATTTAGAGCTTTCAGGTGGGAATCTGTGTATCCGCATTGACAGGCTGTGTTCACGATTAGAAGTGTCTGCAGGAAAATATGTGCATAATAAATATGTCTAATTAGCTTTGTAACGAGTATTTATATTATTATTATTTATTATAAATTTTATTTACCTTTCCTCGAAGCTCTGCCAGATTGACAGGTTGACCGGCGATATCATTGATTTGAAAATCGTACAATGATTTTTTCGCAGCAAACGAAGAACTAACTAGTACAACTAAAAGAATTGCAAATGATGAGATAAATTGAGCACTCATGACTTTTTAAAATGATTTTCAAGGATTCAAAAACAAAAATAAAATATTGAAAATATAATCAAATAGTTTTTAAGCCGGTGCTGAAAACCCTTTTCAGTGATGGTAATTATAAAGTTAATAGATTTTGGTTCTCGATTTCACCTACTCTAACAAAGTGAATAATAATTTAATTGCAGCCAATAAACTTATGAGAGCTATTGTATATTCAAAATAATAAAAACAAAACTCATTATTTGGTTGTATGCGTTCATGGAAATCAATTTTCTATTGTTTCGACTTTTAGAGAAATCCGACAACTAATTTTATGCATCATAATTTTTACAAATAATTGTAAGGAAACATTTTGACACAAAATGACAAGACAAATACATCATCATGGAATAACCATTATAATAACCGGTTTGTAAAGATGAATGTTTAAAGTTGTATGAGTATGAATATGACTTATATTATGGCTTATATGTTTGAAAAGATGCGTTTTGTTTGTACA
>JAQFYG010004056.1:0-11547 GCA_034694325.1 Entomobrya corticalis | reverse complement strand
GCAAAGCATGCTTAGATAAGTTGCTTTCCGTCTTTTGTCACTAAAAACCCTACCAGTTATTCTGAAAATTTTGTTCTTTTAAACTAAATTATTTATCTAATCAAACAAGAACTTTTACATTATAGACGTATTTACAATATAAATCAAGGCCTTTGTAATCATCCTCATCTCAATTTCTATTTTGATTCTTTAAGAAATCGCTCCAAGAGCATTATTACTTTTCAGGTACTCTTTCTTTCCACCATACATTATTACTCCTAAATGTATAGTTTTACAAGTTTTTTTATTTGACTATTATATACCGAGAGATATCCAGTTCGGATTGTATCTACTATATAATGTACCCGCTAGATAAAAATTTGGCATAGGTAATAATCATCAGGTAAATGCGTAATAGAGCAAGACAATGCACAATAGAAATCTTAAATTATACATTGCTGCAGCCGATGGAGCAGTAAAAGCAGCACCTGCCTCTCCGTCTCCACACAAGTTTTTATGAATCTCTGTGTCGTCGTTGGCTTGCACTTGTAGACGTACCTGCTTTCTACCGCTCTGTGGCTTGTCTCAGTAGCCGTAATGGAGTAACAATTCAGTGTTTATGATGATCATCACGGTATGAAATGCTGTTGCAGGAATAATAACATCAAATCAAGCTTTCAGATAGTTTACCTATCTGACTTTTGGTTTCGCTGAAGTTGAAGCTGGGTTCTCTCTGGCGTGCATGCAGATAGTTGGGGTTGGTTGTTGCCAAAGACTTAAAAAGATGATGATGATGGTGTGTGAAGCAGCTCTCGATTGTACAAAAGAACCACATAATTCTATTTAGATGGCCTCAAGGCAATAATGTTGCACCAAAGAGCAAAGTCAACGCCTTCTCCGTTCAAAAGGATTGTCGTAAAAACGTTGCTGGTGTAAAAAGGCAGACTGAAACGATGATGCATAAGATATGATGAGCAGTATTAGGCCAGAGTATCATTATTACGATCATGTAATGTGAATTACATCGGGAAATTATGATTCTTTGAGTTGGTTGACTTCTTTGAGATCTTTTAGAATGATGATGACTTGGAGAGAGAGAGGCAGATAGACAGAAGATCATTATGAAATTGTGAATGAAGAATGTGCAATGAGTGCGTAGGCATGCTGTAATAATGATGGTGTGCCTTTACCCATTATCATTTTCACGTAAATCATGAAGAATGCGTTTCTTTCTTCCCACAAACATTTTTAGCCGCATCGTATTATCGTATCATATCCGCAGCAGTAGCCTCATTCGCTGCACCGGACCTTCTAACCGCTTTGCTGCCTGCATTTTTCAAAGGACCGATTCATCTACGTACCTCAATAAATCTTTCAAAAACGAATATTTTATTTTAAATATTTTTCAAATACTTTTTTCTCTTAAATTTTACCAGAGCCAGCGTATACCAGGTGTTGTCTTTTCTTTGGTTAGTACTCAATGTAGTAACACCGTGGGCAATCTTTTGGCCATCTTTTTATCATTTTTTTCTGCTTCCTCGGAAAGAATTTTTATTGTCAACTTTACAAAAAGATATAATCCTCCAAAGAATGTCAATTGATCCTTGGATTATAGGAAAAAAGGTAGGAAAAAAAGGAGCTTTGTTCTAACCACTGACTTATGAATCGTCGAATCCCCGTCACCACTTCTATTATAAAGCATCAAACGGGATATAATACGCTGGTGACTCTGTCACTCTCATTCTCATATCGTCTGACAGTATATTTTACCTGTCGCCTTTTCAACGATGTCAACAACTCATATCATCCAAGCGAATCGTATAGTAAAAATCTTAAAAACATTTTTATCGTCAGAAGCACAAAAGGAACATGTGAATAGCATTAAATGCGATAAGCTTTTGCCTTGGGGTAAGCCTTGCGTTTGTATGAAATCCGTGTTCTAGTGTCAACATTTTGTAGGTTTCACGAATGACATTACAAATAGCTAAAGTATGATTGTATTGAACAGTTATGGGAAATACTCAGACGTTATGAAGACAACATATTATGTATAGCTATACAACAACAGCATTAACAAAAAAAATTTAAATTATTATGAGTGTTGCCATTCAAACGATGAAAGCATGACATTGTAAAGTTCCTGCCGCCCGTAGTGCAATGCGTTACTATAAATTGCAATTGCAACAATTACAGTGGCTATACTATGTAATAATGCTTGTAATTTAAAATTGTTAATTCATTTAGGTAACTTCCCTCATATAAAACTAGTCAGCACATATCACGGCTTCAATATCAATGAAAGCGGCTTGTCTATTCGTCTATATAGGTATTTCGTTTATACCAATAAAATATTGTTCGTGTTACTACAAGCACTATACTACTATCTATTGATCTAAAACCTCCTGAATGTAAGTATTAAGTATGCAGGTACCGATTAAATTTATCTTAAAAGTGGCGAGGGGGATTTCTAGTAGTATGCACATATGAATTCCATCTCTTAAGTACATTTTGCTTTTGCTGTCTTCTATAATCTGATAAATATAAATGCATTCTACTTATTACATAAAATATATGTAAGCCAATAATACAAAAGGCTAAAAATAAAAAATGCATTAACTCAAACGAATACTTCCTCCATCCTTTAAGAACTTTGCTTCCTACATTCAATATTTTATCAATATATTAGTTAGTCCCTTTACATTGAAACGCTAGTCGAAATTGAAAGTATGCGCGTAATGTTACAACAATAAAAGATTAGAATTTTATTAGTAGGCCGGTTCGAGTCCAGTCAGCGTTTTTTCTTAAAATATTATTTGTTTTTTAAATTTCGACCTCTTTGATTTGACTCGACCTAAAAAGCCAAAAATATTTGCATATAACGAAGATGTTGAAAATTGAAACTACTAACAAGTAATATCAAAGAAATAATTCGAATTTCCAACAAAACCTAACTCGAACATATTCTTCAGGAATTTAATATAATATCAAGACCACCAAAGGTTTGCATATAACAATTACAACTTACCAGTAAAAACTAGTACTTGCATTCTATCTATCCAATCTTTATATTTTTACAAATAAGAACATTATTTTTTATATTTTATTCTGCTTCAACATTTGATTCATTTACTTTGATGTGCCCACATTCGCATGAAAATTTTCATAATATAATCTCTACTAACTGCCGCAATATGTAATGGCTGGCTGAGGATGAGGATACATTGTGAAAATCTCATATTTTTTCAATTAAGTGCATCTGTAGTCTGTTGTACACGCCATTACCACACCGCAACCGTCATATTATTAACTACTACCATAAACCTGGCTGCTATATATCACTATTCATTCATCATACAATTTAACTCTTCTTAAAACATTCATGAATGTCAATAAAGGTAGCAAAAATGTAAAAATGATAATCAAGTGAGCGTATGCAAAGAACACTGTTTGCAGAGTCGCATATTAACCATCTCGCAATTCACAATGTACAGAATAATAAAAATGCGATTCCTTGCACTTTGCTTTGTCAGCTCCAAAATTTAGTCTCTGACAACGACAACATGTAAAAAAGCATATACAACAACTCGTCTCTGTTCAATAGCATTGTTCTGCGATCTTGCTGAGCAAAAGTATGCACATTTGAAATGCAAAGCAAAACACAACTCACTTTGCTCTTAAAGAGTTGATGTTGTTAAAACTTAAAAAATTGTAATGCAAATGCAAGCGAGAGTGAAAAGTTGTCGTTGTTGGCTGTAGGTATGTGGCCAATAAACAAAGCAATAATAATATTACTACGAATCCTTTCGTTTTTATTCTAACGACTCCTTTTCATACAATAACTTTGATGGTTTTTTCACTAGCATCTACCCATCTCATTTGTAAAAGCTCTGTTTTATAGATGCACATACAAATATCATTATTATATCATCATCATCACCATCCTGATACAGGTATGCATGCATAATATCACATTACCTATGTGATATGCATTAAGTATGCTTTATGGTATGAAATCTAATGTAGGAAACAGAAATTTTTTTCTCGTTTTTCTTAACATTATCAAGTCGACTATTGATGTTGTGTTGTGAATCTAAACATAATATTCTATAAGGTGAATTTACAAGCAAAGATCTCATATGCATTATCTTTACGTATATTTATGATTGTACACTTTTGCTTTTTAGTGTTTTACTTGAGTAAAGGGAAACCATGCTCTATGTAGCGAGATATAAAGCCCATGACATATGGTTAAGATTGTTAAGAGACTGACTGAAAACTAAAGATATATCAGATAGGTACATCATATTTTAAATGCTACATGGAAGTATATATATCAACTTGTAAGAAGAAAACTCATCTATTTGCTTTACACACTACCTGAAGAAGTGAGTACGGGTACCTGTACCGTACCTACCACCTTATGCATTATTATAAAACATGATATTTTTCTCGAACTTGTACACACATGAAATAAATGTAACTGTCTACTATATAATAACAAAGCTTATTATATTCATATTCCCAACATTTTTAAGTTGGTATTTTGTACAAAGCATGAAAATTTTGTTGGCTTCACCTAAGACCATTTTCTTCTTGCTGTGACCGTGCGGTGATGGTGACTCGTTGTCGCTGTAGTATAATCACGGTAGCAAAGTAGTTTCTTGTAACCAATACATTAGATATGATGTTCAAGTTTTTAAGAACAACAATGTGCACGTATACCTACTTACACGATCATCTTCCTTCAAGTACTACTTGTGTCCGTTGACTTTTTGTTATTACCTGTTCTCCACTAGCTTCCAGCAGCAGCATTTGAAAGAAGTGGACATTCTGCATTATCAATACCATCCCATTCCTTTTTATCGCCAGTTTTATAACAAGACATTTATAATAATTTTTTTACTCTCAATATATGCTCAACCCCTGCTGCTGCTAATATATACCTATTCAAAAAGCAGGACATCATCATAGGAAGCAACGAATAATCTCTCTAGAGTTCCAGGTATGCACACAAGGTAAGCAAGCTCTATAATATCCTCTCCATCCACTACTGTAACATCGATATAACTCCAACGATTCTTTTCCGATGATGTCTCAGGATAGCTCCCTCATTTTTACCTTTGAGACACGAATTGTTATCATCGTCATTACACATATAATGTGTAAAACCAGCTTGCCACTTTTTACGTACAAATTTTTCCTTTTCATTTCACTCGTATATTAATATTATGTGTGTATGATCCAGCTATTGTGACTATTGTGAGTGTGTGGAAGTAATCATCAACATGTATGCTTACAACTTTTTATGCCAATAAACAAGTGCATGGATAGATGATCATACACTATTGAATAATGCTCTATGAAGAAAAAAACTACATGTTACTCTTACAATCAGCTTATTACTCTCTCTTAGCAGCATTCTCCCTGTTCTGTCCATACTAATCATCCCATTCTCCCCCGAAAGATCGGCTGCTGTTTGCATGTGTGTGTGAAATGGACAGGAGAAGCCAATATTACTCATTTTCAAGCTTTCAATCAAACTTTATATACCTTTCTAGTATTATGAATTTTCCAACATACGTATACATGTTCGTTATATTATATTCCTAGGTTGTTGTTTAGAAGATCTTGTACAATTTCATTCCACACGTTTTTCATGTATTTTTTCTGACTAATAAACAGCATCCCTCTCTCTGCTTCTTCTGTTGCTTTCAAGACCAGCTTTACCATTATTCTCACTCAGATATTCACATAGTCATTAGACTTTCTATATATGTTAGAAAAAATGTATCTGTAGAAAAGCCTCCTCTCTTCTGGATCCAATCTTTTCCTCACAAACTGGTACTTGATCTTCTAGCCTTCAAGCTATAAATACATTTTTAGTACGTATATACCTACCTACTTACCTAGGTACATATATACATATTTTTGAAAAAATAATAATGATAATGTCCCAAAGTAAAAGTTTACATCTTTGTAGGATAGAAAGGTGCGTGTTTGTACACACGTCTAATTGCCTTTTATGTTTAATATTTTTTGCAGGTACAAGATTCTGCCTTTAAGCCTGTAACTAATTTGGAAAAGTTTTTGGAGCAATCCTGCGAAAATGTGACAACGAAAGTGTCTGGTGTTTAGAGATAAACACATTAACAGCAATAACAACATTCCGTCCTTTTTCTATCACGATTTGACACAATAACAAGTAGTTAAAGTTTTATATTTTAAAGTGACTAAACTAATAAGTGTTTAAATTTTGTATACCGACAAGATTGTTACATTGAAATAGTCTTTCCACATAATTTTTTTACATTAAAAAAATATCAAACCAAGTCATTCCACAAGAAACGAAAATGTGCAACTTTATACACGTATTTTTCTACTAACTGACAAGTATACTTTTATACCGGTACGAACTACAAATAACTTTTATCAACAAGCCGAAAGAAATATTTTAAAGACTTATCGCATTCCGATGACTCATTCACTGATGAACATATAATTAGCAACACTCAAAGGAAAACATCCTTTTTGATACCAATATTCCATCCGTTTTAGTGCCTGAAATGTCATTATCATATTGTTAAACAGACTGCATTAATAAGCCATCGTTAAATATCGAAGAAATTAAAGGAGACCTTAGCAGACTGAAAAAAATCATCTTTGGGATTCCTTCAAAACATTGCTTGCCACCCTCAACGATACACAAAAACATTTACTCATTCTTCCTTGTATTTAAGACTTAATGATCTTGCTGATGACAAATGACATTGACGACCAAGTTTGTTGCTGAATGCATAATACTGTGAATAAGTGTGTGCGTAATCATTTCTACTCATCGTCGCTAATGCCCCATCGGCATTAATTACGCTACATTACGTATTCAACAACGTTGGCGAAAATTTCGTTAATGTAAATATACATTCATTGTGCCCACAGAAATAAACATTACAACGAAAAGGAATGTAACGTGCCTCTCCATCAAATTATGACCATGAATGCAGTGTTAAAAGCTATTTAATTTGCTGCAAAAATCAAAGAAAACTTTGGCGTTCGCTCTGACTAATCTCACTGCTTTGAAGAGTGGCTCTCATTAAACTTATGGCGTCGGCTGGTAAACAGATAATATAATCGCGACTCTTGTTTGTTACTCAAATCATTCAAGTTGATCAGTTTCTGCTTCCTTTTTTAAAACATCCCTCTCGTCATTACTTGAAATTTGAAGAAAACCAGTCGACTCGGACTTGAAAAGAGATTTTCAAATAGTTTGAGTAAATAATATTAATAATAAAAACCAGTCAAGTCAGCAGGGATTTTATTTGTTCATTGGAATGTGAAAGTTTGCTTGTGCATTGTGCAGATGTCATTTGTTCGGCATGTGATATAATATAGTAAACCAACCAGCAAAAGAATAATGATTTCAATCAAAAAAACAAAAGTGTTTAAAAATGCTTGTTAAAAGTTTTCTACAAACGGAGAGTGTGTCATGTAAGCATACTGCACAATGATATGATGACCAACTGATTGTTCTATGATTGTTGCGGACGTGAAGCAAACAAGATTTTTGAGTGGTGTTCGGCCGTCCATTTGCCATTTCATCAGATCACTGTTCAATAATTCAACAATTATTTATTTTAAAGAAGATACCGTACTGCAGAAGCTGATTAAGTTATAAACAGTATGCTGTTCGCGTGTGTACTGAAGTTGCAGCTTGTTTAAAAAAATCTAATTCTGGCTTAACTTGTCTGTGGGAGAGCATCGAAGATATCATTCCTGTCATTCACGAAAGATCCTATTATATTATTCATCAGCATCATATTAGCCCAGCCTAACGAATGAATTAAATATCAAACGACATCATCACAAGGAATTCTATCAACATTTATTGGCGAATGCCAATAATTTAAATCAACAGTAGGGAGCTTAGCTGACCCATCAGCAAATAATCTTGACAACAACATTTTTGACAATCCTATAGCTCTCCCTTCACGCCTCATTATGCACATTCACATTATTATTCGTATGTCCCGATACACAAATTTTGTTTACGTGCCCCGAGTAAGTAAATAGACGCTATATTTCGTGATTTTTTAAACCAAAAAGTAATCATCATACGCCTATGCAAGTAAAACACCAAAGCGGATATTAAATCAAATGCAGTTCTCGAGAGATAACGTTGAAACAAAGGACTTGCAATTTAATTCTTCAGTTTATGCACCGCTTGATAACAGTCACTAGAACAGCGCAGCAACAGTTTAGGCTAGTAGAGCGGAATGCGCAAATCCAAGCTAAATTTTAAAAAATCTGTGTAGTGCGAGTATGTGCAATTTAATTCGTACATAATATCAAGTTTACAAACAAAAGTGGACCAAGGACTAAGTGAAACAAAATACTATAAACTTCTGCATACTATCTATGTACATCATCATGCAATAAAGCTATTTTGTGTAGTACGTGTTTTATTATTACATTATTATTATTATGAGCGCTATAAGTTTGTGCGCTGTAATGATTATCATGATGATTTAATTTGATGTAGTGGCATCAAGAGAGATGAGTTTTAGTGGTGGTGAAGGAAATTGTTGGCGTTGCTGAATGAAAATTTTGTTTTTTGCAGAGGCATATATACATTTTTTTATTACTGCACACTCGTTGCTCTTATTACTGTGCTCATCTAAGTAAGCGCTATTATATTTTTGGCCGTGAGCCCAGCGTGTGAAAATAAACGCATTCGACAAACCAAAAACAGTTTTACTCGCTTTTTGCATGGTTTGAATGTTGAGCTCTTCTGTCACAGATATCTTTCGCGTAGTTTGGTTGAAAACATATCGTCATCAAAAAGTACTACTTGTAGACTAACCAACAACAACAGTTCAAGTATACTTAAGAGAGGATAACTTACGTAGAACTGTCAAAAAATTTGAAATCTGTCTGAATGGTGTGGAGTCGCCGAGTACATCTCTACAAAAATAACGTTTACGTAGTTGGTGCCGCTGCAGGAGGAGGATTGCCTGCACTTCAGTCAGAAGAAATGTCAGATACGTTGGATGAGTAGTGACGCATCACCGGATGTTTACATGAGTTCAAGGAACATCACGTTTTTTGGCGAATTTACCATGATTTCCTTGTAGTAATCATCGTTTCACAGCAAATCTATATTTTGTAAGGGTAGCAGCATATGCCACATTGGAGAGATGGTGATGATAATGGAAAGATTCAAATTTCATGTAAAACCTGTAGTGAGAAAAAAGTGTCCATATGAAAAGTTTGTCTTTTTACGAGCAATACTTGTGTTAACATAATAATTATTTAGTAGTAACTGTCACAAATTGTGAAAAGTGTAATTTTTATAGTTGTTCGCTCCTAATTTACTACTTGCTTTGTGCAAGAATCTACGATTTTGTATTTGGGATATATCATTTAAAACTTTGTTCGCATCATGGGGGCGAACGCACCGGAAGTTGTGAATCCTCCACCAACGCGTGATAATTTAAGGCAGCTTATTGCCCAATGGAATGCCAATCGTTTGGATTTATTTGAGATTTCGGAGCCTAATGAGGTAATTATTCCTATTTCAGTTGTTGATAGGTTAAATTCGCGATCATAAAATGAAGAGAATTATAAACGAATTTTGAAAAGTTTCTAGTAAACTGTACTAAATTGTATAGTTTTGTCTTAATTAGCAATAATGATTAAGATGCGATAGTTCATTAATTATGTACTTTACTTACATTTATTTACAAATCGTGTTTGAATCTCGTGAATATTGTATTGTAGTTTTTATTCCATCGTTGTAAATCAGTTTATATGACGAAGCACGTGGGCTACAAGCGTGCGTCGACCTTTCATTGTTATCTCGTTACTTTTATACTTTTTCATTATTTGTTTATCTCTGTTTAATAACAAATGCTTATTCACACTTTAAGCTAACGTCCAGCTTTTATCAATGACCCGCTCTTATCATTTAGCATTGTCTGTTTACAGTAATTATTATTATATCAGGCATGTTTTCCTATCTAATCAAAAGAGGAAGTGGAAGCATAGATTAGTAGTAAGTTCAGAATCGTGCTCACGCTTCGCTTGTTTGAAAGTGTCGCTCATTATGGAAAAAACGAGAGAGACAAGTAATAAATCAAACAAAATATATAATGAAAATTATGGTGATGATGAGGGTAATAGTTTGAACGAGTGATAAGTGAAAAAAAAAACAAATACTTTGGTAAATGTTTTGCGATATCATTAATCATAATGTAACTTTAAATAAACGCAAAAAGGAAGTCGTTCACTTCCAATTACATAAAAAATTATTCGTATAATAAATGTAGGTAAAGTACACTGCATGATAAACAGTCTAATTGCAAGATGAAAGCTACTGTTAACAAACGTAGCGATAATGAGCTGATTTCTTGACATTGACAGCAGTGTATAAGTAGCAGTTATTATCAGGCACGATAAAGACGTTCATGGGCATGGCATGACCACTAAAGCCGTATTCTCGTTTGTCGGTTAATGGTCATGATCATAACCCTAAGTAGCACTGACTTTGCTTCATATTTAATGACACAATAAAAATTAATGATTTCGCTTTTATTTTCTCATTTTCAGGATGGTGAATTCCAAGGGGTAATGCGTTTTTACTTCCAAGAGGCTGGTGCAAAAGTGGCCACAAAATGCATACGAATTTCATCCACAGCTACTACAAAAGCTGTGATCGAGACTCTAATCGAAAAGTTCCGTCCAGATATGCGAATGCTGTCTATTCCTCAGTATGCCTTATACGAGATTCATGAAAGTGGAGAAGAACGGAAGTTGGATGATCCTGAGAGACCCCTGCTTGTCCAACTCAACTGGCATTCAGATGATAGAGAAGGGCGATTCCTTTTGAAACGGATTGATGAGCAAGTCCGTTACGACTTTTCCGTAATAACAATCTACGCTTTTTTTACTTTTTATTTCACACATTTTGGTTTTTATGTTTTTATTTGCGTTATACCTAACTAAGTTTACAATGTAAAAGTTATTGGTTTACGCTCTGATAAGCACACAAAATTGAAATGGATTTGTTATTATTTCTTTATTTATTGCATCACAACTCTCAACAACGATCCACCCCAACAGCCTAGCAAAGTCGTGCCTGAAGTGACAATAAGCGAAAGTTTCAAGAGGAAGTTGAGCAAGCGGGAGAAGAAACAATTGAAAAAGTTACAAGAGAAGACGAAGGCAGCTGAAGCAGCAAAAAGTGCTGCGGAGAAGCTTTATAACGGTATGCCCCACAATATTTTATTACAACAAAAATAAAATTGAATGAGTCAAATGATTGCATATTCTGTTCCAGCCGATCGGGAAGAAGTAACAATTTATCCGACTTAATATATTTCCTGACTAGATTAAGTTTAGTTGACTAAATTCTGAGAAACTTTTCATCCATTTTTTTCTACAACTGCCAAACAGTGACAAACGGTACTAATACCAGGATATTTTCAAAGATTCTCTGAAAAAATTGCTAAACAAATGGTCTGTTATGATTTCAAAAGTGATACGCAAACTTTTGTAAAACGCAAAAATGTTGAT
>JAQFYG010004055.1:0-11548 GCA_034694325.1 Entomobrya corticalis | reverse complement strand
TTTCAAGTTGAAATTGAAAACTCAAAAAAATTGCCAAACTTGATGTCACCGTAACAGTCAAAACAAAAATTAAGATCATTATAGAAACTTGAACTGTGCTTAGTTGAGTTGTGTTTGGTGCCAACAACTTTTTAAAAAGCAATACAAAGGAACCACAACCAGAAATAATTATGTAAGCCAATAAAATCAATAGTAATTGCAAACTTTTTATTGAATAACTTTCAGTTTTTATCTTGAGATTTTTTTTCTCAAATTGAAGCTCAAGCAAGATTTTGGGAGCGTGAAAAAATGTTTTGCTGTAAATTAAAAGTGCCGTTTCCAAAACTTTGGACGTCATGGTGCCTTTTGAAAAAAGATGACAGTTGAATGGAGTGGAATATATTGAAGTTCGAAAGAAAGGAGAACTTGTGACAAGTTATGCCCCAGATGGAATCGTTTTTGTAAATGTTAAGTTAGAGGTACAGTTAAAATGTTAGCAACAAAAAACGGTTTGTAATAACAAATTTGTCTATTTACAACTCAAAGCATCTAATTGGATGGTTATGCTGTATAAGTTAATTTTAATTTTAGATTGAAAGCTACTGAAGCACTCATGTTTGGGCACGTGAACTGTGATTAATTTTTTAATTTATAACGTTTGACAATATAAAATTTAAAATACTTATTTATATTCAGGTCAGCCTGTTATATTACATTTGTTATACCATTTCAATTATTGGTCATCAATAGTCCAATTTTCATAACGGTTAAAGTATATTTTCTAACGCAATTTTTTTTCCGCCACATAACGCTATGCCTAAACAAATACAAACAATTTTGATTTCTATATATAACAGTATTATCTAAGCCAGATATAAACTGTTTAAACTATATCATTTTGATCATAGGCTGCCAATACTATAGGTATTTAATTCATTAATTTTATTTGGTTGTACATTGAATTATTTTATATTTAAACAATATTGTTCAGTCACATAACTTGTTTTTAAAATACAAAAACTAATATAATCTAATTTTAGATTTTAAAAAATATCAAAGCTACAATGTACGTATATTTTAACTATAGTATTTGTGCACAAGTTATTGTTAAAAAAGATAAAACTGCGCATTTTTTATTTGCTAGTCTATTTGTTATTCTGAAAGTAGTAGACTCCAAACAATTGTTCAAAATTTGGCCTTATATTCGAACCGGTTAACCGAAGCTTTTAAAATTTAGCATATACATTAATTAGATCTAGAGCTTTATTGCTCAAGATTTGTAGCGTCTAGTTAGACCTTTACTGGGTAAATAATATGGCGACTAATGGGCGAAAATTTTTATTAAGAAATGACCCACAACAAGAGAAGAGCATGAACGCGATAAAAACAATTGATAAATGGAAGTTTTTTAGGGTATATTTTGCTTTTTTAATTGTGAGGTGCTTCTTTTCGAAATGCAGTTCAAAGAAGAATTTGGGAGCGTAAAAGATGTTTTGCTGTAAACCAACAGTGCTGCTGTTAAAATTTTAGATCTCATACTGCTTTTTTGACAAAGACGATCGTGGATTTTAGTGAAATATTTTTAACTTTGAAAGAAAATTTACGATGTTTTTCTCCAAATTTACTCAAAAATACTAGTTTTAAAGCAATAATTAACAGTTTATTAACAAAACATGGCCTAAAAAAACCTAGGCTAGATGTTATCCTGTGGTTTGTTGACAACAAACTAAGCGTAGCAGTCCAAATAGTTTCTAAAGTAGAATCTATAGTTACCATTTTGTCCTTAATCGATTTTTTGTTTATGTAGGTAATTGGTACTTTAACCTACTCTGATTTTATGACTCTTACACGTGGATTGTGGGTACACGTGGAGAAGCAATAAACTGTTTTTAACTTTTGTCATAAAACATCTGAGGTAAATGGTTTTTAAAAAAATATCATGTAAAATATAAATAAGTAAAGTTAATGAGTTAATTTATATGTACAGTAATTGAAACAGCTTAAATAAAAAAATTTGTATAATCTAACATTCAGGTTATTTTTTAAACGTCTAGAAGCAAAGCGGAGAAACTACAGTCAAAGCTCAATGTAACGGACGCGAAAGGCGGAGAAATTTTTAGTCCATTATAGCGGTTGTCTGTTATATGTATAACGGACATGTCCGTTATATGTATAACAGACATGACCGTTATATGTATAACAGACATGACCGTTATACGTATTACATATCATTATCATATGAAACTCCAAAATAAAATAAGTCAAAAAACTGTAACTGTCAAAAAATGATAAGTAGAAAACCCACCAATCTCAAAAATGATAAGTTAAAAATTTGCAGCTCTCAAGAAATGATAAGTACAAACATCATGTTTCGAGAAAATCATATGTCTGCAAATAACATAAAAAGCTAGGCAATGAAATATTTATAAATTTAAAAACTTTCTTTGATATTATGAGGATTCCTTTTGATTTATTACTTGAAATACAAATTATGCTCTCTAAAATGCTTTCTTTTAGACTACTATGTGCATTGTTTGAATGTTTTAATCATAAAATATGTGCGTTTAATACAAAAGGCACGTCACACATACGTAGTTATAATATCGGTCTCTGCTGATCTGCATATATAATATGCACACCATTGAAAAGCTCTTTTTTTCTCTCTTTTATAACAAGGAAATCTCACATTTCCCCAAAAGTGACTTGTAAGGTTTTGAAAGTAGCAACTTTTTTTACTTATCATATTTTGAGATTTGCAGGTTTTTTACTTATCATTTTTTGACTGTTGCAGGTTTTTTACTTGCCATATTTTAGAGTTTCACACACAAACTATCTTGTAGAATTAAAAAGCAATTGATTAAATGATAACCGTGGTAAGAATATCAGCAGTTTTTGCAAAAATTTTCAGTTTATTTGCAAATCAAGGCCTGTAATTGGAAAGTTCTATAACAAAGGTTAATTTAAAATTTTATATTTGAAAGCTTTTATGTTGGAGCACGTGAAATTTAATTGATTTCGCAATTTTAATTGATCTTATAGCGTTTGACAATACGCACTTTGAATACTTGTTTGTATTTATGTCAGCTTGTTATAATTAATTTGTTATATCATATTTATTATTGATCATTAATATTCAAATCTTCATAAAAGTTTAAGTATACGTATATTCCAACGCGTACTTCTCCTTCGCTACAGAACTCTATGTCTAAACAAACAGCGACAAAATCTTATACCAATACAAGACAGTTGATTGTCATGCAGCTAAAAACTGTTTATAATATCATTATTTGATCATAGGCTTTTAATTCCAAAATTATATATATCCCATCATTATTTTGCCTTATTATGTAAATTAAGTTTTGTGATCGTAAAATGTTAAAAGTTACGCTATTAAGCATATGGTAAAGCTTGCGATTTATTTCCAACTTTTTATATCATTACAGTCATTCATTAGCACATTGCATTAATTTATACATTCAACTTAACTAGTTTATTACTTAACTACTGGTTAGTTACCTATTACTATGATTAATGACATTCTTTTATTATTACTACTACTACATAATATGACATGACACATCTCATTCTCATTACAAACCAATGTAAAATATGTATCAACATTTGTTGTTATTATCAACATAATATTTAATATTTTGCCTTATTAAGTACCGACTACCAAGAGGTACTTTATTATATTGGTAATTCAGTCTTTCCGGCCGTCCGGCCGTTCGTGTGCACGATAACTCAAGAACGCTTCATACAATTTTGATGAAACTTGGCATGCAGGTATTAATGGTCAGTGCAACGACACGTATTGATTTTGGGTCAAATCGGATTACCCCAAGGTCAGAGGTCAACGGTCACCAACAGATGGCATGACATCATATAGCGTGTGGCATATCATTCGATCGGGAATCAAGAGAAGAGCATTGATCAGTGATTATTTTTTGACCTTGTGACCTCTCTTGACTCCTATAGGTCAAAAGCATTTGACGTGTGCTAGAGAGCTGAAACTTGGTACACTGGGGTTATCAATGATGGGAAATTCAATGGCATGGGTCTCGTGACCCCGTGACCTCATTTGACTTCTAGAGGTCAAATGCCTGAAACTCAGTGCTTAGTGGTTATTGATGATGGAGAATTTAGTGACAATGGTCTTATGACCCCGTGACCTCACTCGACCTTAAAGGTCAAAGATTTTAATTTACAACAGTTGATTTTACATTCACAAAGATGGAATAGTCGGTACTTTCTCATAACCTTACAAGGAATTTTTATTATGTAAATTGAGTTTTGTGATCGTATAATATTGTTTTGTCACATAATATGTTTTCCAAATATAAAGACTAATCCTAGCAAGCTGTGATTAATAATAAAAATAATTGTTTTAGAAGAATAATCATTTAAATTTAAATATAAAGAGCTATATTTATTGATTTATTTCATTAAAAATTTAGCAGCAGGCATGTAGGGTTTCTGTGGATTTGAGATAGGAGTTATATTAATGGTGTTAATATTTGCCTACTAGAAATTAAGAAAGCTGCTATAGTTGTAAAAAATATTTGCGTTGGCTTCTGACATGCAAAGTTGTATTAAATGAAAACAATGACAAAAATTTTAATATTATATTGAATGCAGATATTAAGATGTCAAATTTTAATGCTCAAATATGAAATATTGCAAAAATTTTGAACTATGAAGTGGCAATGAAAAATATGATTTAAATTTTTTATAATAATTGTATTTTTACAAATTTTTGATGTATCGACTCAATTTATTTTTCCAACACAACTGGCGTTGTACGCTTTAAAAAATATGCCCAACAGTCAATGTATTTCCTATTTTTAACTCATGTGAAAGGTTAGTAATTTGAACATTAAGGCTAGGAAAAGCAAGTTGGTATTATTTGACTTGTTATTATTCTAAACTAAAGTTTTTTGAGCTAATATGTGATAGAATTTAGGAAACCAGCCCTTGTTCGCATTTTTTTCTGGGCGTTAGTCTACATCGATATTGATAAAAAATTCGGCAAATATTGAGCTATCCTTTGGGTTGACGGATCGCAGAAACCGTCAAAGCTAGATCACCTTGATAGGCAGTATATTGTAATTGATGGCAAATATGATCATTTTTCGAAATTAAACGGTGTAAGTTAATGAAAAAACGAAACGTAAGTTTTAGCACTGCAATGTTTGTAAAATGTGTTGACTGCTAGCAAATAATTTCTTTATTTGCATCTAAATAATTTTTATGGCCATAAGGAAGTAATTATTAAAGGATTTCAAGAAATTCATAAAAATGATCTGTCCTGTCTCTTTGGTTATGTATATTTGAAGTTGTATATTAAAAGACTATTTGTAATTTTAATGCACTTGAATCAGACTTACAAATTTTTTTGGATGTAAGATGACGTGGATTTTGTTGTAAGATGCGTGGAGCAGTTAGTTATGCTAAAATAAATTGTGTTTGTATTGTTGAAATCGATATGAATTTAGCAAGGTTGCCATATTTAATTGTTTGAATGTTTTGAACGTCAATCTCACAAATGGTTTGCTTCTAGTACTTGAATAAAGCAAATTGTATTAGGTTTAATTTCAATATCAATATTTCTGAGGTATAAAATTGTTTATTTGTAATGGTTTATAAGTAGACATCACGTAAGCATTACCAATTTTAGACGAAATGATGACAATAATAGTATAAGGTAAATATATTTCAATTTAAAATATTTAAAATTGGCTCAATTTAAATATTTAAAATTTAAAATTTATCATTTGTTCAAATAGCATACAAATTTCAAAAAAGTCATTTTAGTGCAACAAATTAACAAATTTACTTTGCTTAAAGTACAGGTAATCACGGAGAAATTAGCAACAAAGCGTTTGTTATGTTTGTATTCAGCACACTGACGTAAATGTTAATTGAAGCTTGATTTATTACAAAATGTTCTCCACAATTAACTGGTAAGTTCATTTGAGATCGCCAAATGGCATACCATTTATAGCAGTTTGACTTTCTATTAAAACTAAAGAACTGCTTTCTCTTTCTGTCTACGAGCTCAAAACTCAACAGTCTGACCTCCATAAAAAGTTTGAGTAAACACAAACTTACTCCTAGTCCAATAAAAAACCCGATTCCAGTAATTGCGGCAAACATAGTAGGAATTATTTCAAAACAGCTTATTGTAATAAAAATCAAAGCTGTCAAGAATATTTGGCTGAAGCTTAACATCACCATTAGAGTATGATTTATTAAATTCTTAATGTGCAGATACTGGATTCTAATATTTACAAAATATCTGAGCACTAGCCTGTCATCAATATCGTTCAGCGATAATTGGACTAAGCCTTGCTTAAACTTATGACCAAATATTACTAAAACCACAAGAAATATAAAAACGTTTTTGAATACAGTACAAATTAGTAAAAGCATATTCAATTGAGAAACCAGTGCACTCACAAACCAGCAGTATTTGTTTTTCCGAAAAAATGAATTCCCCAATATCTCACGTACAATTATCCACAAGGGGTCAATATTAATGTACCAAACAAGTAGTGATGCTGGTATTGAAACGATTGAGCTAACTGTCACAAAATACAGCATTGAAATATCCACCATATTCCATGGTACATGTTCTATTTGGGCATCTATTGAAACACATTCTATGGATTAATAATAATTCAAAATGTTTATATCTTGTTAGATTAAATAAACAAGTTTCTTGCAAATTTTTTCTTACTAAAACAGTTGGAGTCCGTTATTAAATTATTGACGCATTTTAATTGATGACGGTAATTCCAAAAAGTGTGCCAATTTATTGTTACCATTATCGTCGAAGATGAAGCTGTCAACATCATTGCTACTTGAAGTATGTTTAATTCAGTTTTGTCAGGGCTTAATAACTTTTTCATCAGCAAAAGTACTGAACCAAATCCAGCAAATAATAAAAATGATAGAATCACCACCGCTAGCAATTTCCTTTTTCTTGTATGTTTTGTCACCTTTATAGCACAACAATCATTTTCATACTTCAAATCAAAAAAAATACTTGGGACGTGGAAAAACGTTTTGCTATAAACTAAAAGTGCTGCCTTTAAAACTGCAGATGCCATATTTTCTTGGCAATGAATATTTCAGAAGTCAGCTAAGTTTAAAACAGGAGTAACGTTAAAACTGTCTGTCATGTATCTGTAACGAGCAATCATGACTATCATATTATCTAGTCATATTTGTTTTTCTAGAACATAATTTGATTTAAAGACGCATAATGTTTTGTTACATAACATGGAATTTTTGCTATAAATATTAGGCAATTTAAAGTAAAAGGCATATTTAAATTTAAAAACTAAAATTACGCAATAAAAATTGACGGTTTTTATTAAAAAACAGTACTTAGCTGAACTTTCCTTTGAAATAAATTATATTAAATAATTTGCCTATCAAAATGTTCTAGAACAAATCTATTTAAAAATTCCATTACATGTTATATCTTGCATTATACAAGAAACTTATGCCTATATAAACATGTATTTTGCTACATATTTACATAATATAACAATGTATACCATCCATAGTTATTGCTATATTTCATTTTAAACAAATAAACAAACTAGTACACGCTATTATATAAGCGTTTTTGAGCAAAAAATCACAATCTAAAACCAATTTCAAACTAAAGCGCTCGACTAAGTGTTATAATAACTTGATTGTGCCTATGCCTTTCTTTCCAAAGACAAAGCCTGGTAACGACAACAATACTAATATTGCAACAATGAATAATCCCTTTTAAAAAGGTAGAGTATGCATTTTGTTACATTATAAAATTTTTGGTTTCATATTATCTTTCAAACTATTAGGAATTTGAATATGCTTTGAAACAAACATCAGCTCTTTTATATATGCATTATGGCATTTTCATCGCTTTGAAGATAACTTCATTTTTAAAAGAAGTTTTTTCTGTTAAAAATCGGATATTTTTGGTATTTTTCAACTCATGGCCTCATACCTCTACGTATAGTACTCAAATTTAGTGCAACAAATTTATCTTAGCTCAGGCTTTGGACGAAGGCACAGAATTTACAACTTTTTTGTATTGTTTACTTGTACAAACTGTAATCAAGAAATTTTTTACTCGTTCGTTCTCTATTGACATGCAGCAGCTGTTATAAAAAACATTTAATATTTAGTACTTCTTGCTTTAATTGTAGATTAGGCATTGAAACAAGCTTTAATTTTTTTTGCCTTTCAATTTTCAGAAACTAAAGCACTATTAGCATTTTATTATTCACAATATTTAAATTTTTGTTATAAACTATTCAATTAATTTATGATTAAGTCACACTAAAGTTAAGTCACTAATAGTATGCTTAACGCTTTAGTCCTAAGTAAGGCTTAAAATGTTGGCCCTTATAAAGTATGTAACTTTATGTTAATAACACTATTATTCTGCTAAACAACAAACATAATCATCAAAAGCACAAAAACCCTAATTGAACAGCACCAGTATCAAAGTTTCTGCCATTTTCAATAATTTGGCTTTTGATGAAATTGTTGAAAAACGCTATAACTTCAAACAAATTTCTTTGAAATGTTGAGCGAAGATGTATTTACAACTATTACTGTACTTTTAATTCACAATGTACATTTTAAAAATTAAGTTTAAAAATAACCAGCTAATTTTACATTTACCCACATTCATACTGCAACCTGCCTAACTCAAACCAGTTCATCATCATCATCATTATCATCATCATCCCATTTTGTCAACAAGATGCACACACGCACACACTATTTTAGAAAATCTTCGTAATAAAAGAGTCTGAATACTAATGTACAAGGTTGATTTGGCTTACATATTGTAGCATAATAACATCATGTAATTTTCATATCCTTGTTAACGGTTTCAAAGCAAAAGTATTTTGGATTTACTCAAAATATATAAAAAACGCTACAAAACGCAAATTGCAATGCCTGATTCTGATGCCTTAATATTATGTGATGTTTATTTTATAATTGTAACGGAACCACACAATTTGTTTTAGTGTCACTCCCACATAAAACCATTTTAAGCAGATTAGCTCAGCAACATCCAAACAATCAATGGTAACAACATCTTTCAATTAGGTAAAGCTGAGCTAGACAGCTTTTCAAAGAAATTCATTTGAAGCTGTGGAATGTTTAGCTAATTATCCATACCAAAATAAATGAAAACGGCAGACATTTTTATATTATCAGAATCAGAAATTTTATCTCTTCTAGGTGAAGTTGTAGATGGTATTTTTTGTATTTTGATATTTAATGAAGTTTCCAGGACTTAATAAAATTTCCATTGTGTAATGGATTAATCAATATATACAATACTTAAAGTTTCCAATCAGTCATGAAGCATTTATCATTCTTGCTAATTTTCATACTACAATAAAATATTTTGTGCCGGAGTTTTTAGATTTTGAGCGAAACTATACAATTTTAACTGGCTATAACTAAGCATGCATGTGTTTAATCGTTCAATCAACCTTAACCGAATTTATGTTTTTGAACTACGTCTCAGCAAGTTATTTTTTATGCCGAATTACGACAGTACTGTCATATGCTGAAGCGTTAGCGGTAGTATAATGTTTGCTAAAAATAATTTGTTGACACTTATGACATGCAATGCATGACACAGTGATTCTAAAATAACTTAAGCAACAATGTCTGGTTGAAGCCAAAAATAAATGTTATGGAATGTTTTTGAAAACTAAATAAAACAAAATATATGGAAAATATAAAAACGTGCTGCGATAATCTACGAGCGTGAGATTCATTATTGAAGATGCCATATTGAATAATATTTAAATAAGTTGATGTGACATATTATTTTGATGTGAGTTCAGAGAAGTCTGAAAAAATAGTAATAGGTTTGATTGTAGTTATGTGACCCCCAAAAAATAAGCAAACTTTAAATTGTGATGTAAAATTCTTCTAGAACGAAAACGCAATTGACTAATTTTGTAATATTGCTAGTATTATGATAGAATTTGCCATGGAAAAATTAGTTTATTTACAAATCAAAACATGTAACTGTGAAATTCTATTATATACGTTAATTGTTGATTTTAATTAAAAACTTCGTGAATTATACAAAATTAAATGTAACGAATTTCTCAATTTCAAGCTAAAACATAGCCATTTTAAATAATTGTTTGTATTCACGTCTGCGTGCCACTGTTGCCACAATAACCGTTTGATATCGTACAAAATATTGATCAATTATTTTAATTTGTCACAACGATTTAAACATGCTAACATTTAATTCCTTGTCCTCCTCAGAACTCTATACATTAGAAAATAACAAACAAGTATAAAAGATAAGCACGTGATTTGTTACAAATTCCAAAATGCATTTATCCCAAGATTTCTACAACTAAATACGGTGCGTTGTAGCTATATTTTCCATTTATAAATGTTAATGTAGCTAAACGCTTTTTAGATTTAAGATAATCTTGTTTAAAAAATTTATTTAAAGCATTCCATTATAATTGAAATGAAAATGCCATGTTTTATAGTCATATTCTGTTAGCATCGCCAAAAAAGGTACACGCTGTTTTCTGCAGTTGTGACTTTCGCAAGAGAGGAAAAAATTGCTAGTGCACTAATCTACATTTTGTATCTGATTTTTGTGATTATTTGTGATACAGCTGTACAATACAAATGCGTACTCCCAATCCACCACAAAACGCCATTTCTAAACAACCTATAAAGAAGTTTGGTACTAATATAATGCAATTATTGGTGTCAAATCAAAGCTAATAAAAATATCTGGCTATATCCTACTAAACTCGTCGATGAAAAATTTAACCAATCTTATATTAATCTTAAACATGAACTTTACAAATGCGAATCGAGTTTTTTATATTTTTTGCAGCAATCTGTTATTCATATTGGTTTGCAAATAGCGAGTCAAGTACAGCCTAAATATTATAAAACAACTACTAAAACTAAAACTACAATAAATATAAAAGAGTATTGATATCGAATAATTTTAAAATCTTTCAAAAATCAATTAAATGTTATTTCATTAGGAGGTAAACCAATTTTAATCTCTAATGAGCCAAACAAAATAGTATCGGAAAATATGTACAGATAGAAGTTCATTAAATTTTTGCGTAATACACTTATTAAGATTGTACATGATATTATGGATATAGATTTCCTTATAAAGTTTGAGTAAGCTAAGACTCAAGCACAATCCTAACCAAAACCCAACGCCCGTTATTACTGCTAGATTAGTCGGAATTAAGTAAAAACAGCTTATGGCAATCCATATTAAAGCAGTTAAGAAGTCTTGACTAACACTTAGCATCACCATTATAGTGTGGCTTATTATACTCTGTATTTGTAAATTTTGGATTCTCGTAATTACATAATATCTTAGTAATTGCCGGTCGGTGATATTAATAAACAATATTTTTAATAATCGTTTCTTCAACTTATTACCAAATATTCCTAAAGAGTAACTCCATATCATATATGCAAGCCTTGGACATGAAAGTCTCAAAATAAAAAATCAATAGTATTTTCATGTAGC
>JAQFYG010004054.1:0-11549 GCA_034694325.1 Entomobrya corticalis | reverse complement strand
GCCTATGTTTATCTGCGTGGTGTACTCATTGGATAAATGTAGCATTTTAGACAATTTGTGTCAGAATTTAAAAAAAAGCATAACACAACACTGAATAAAATTTCTTT
Organism: Entomobrya corticalis; assembly: GCA_034694325.1. Taxonomy (NCBI): domain Eukaryota; kingdom Metazoa; phylum Arthropoda; class Collembola; order Entomobryomorpha; family Entomobryidae; genus Entomobrya; species Entomobrya corticalis. The sequence continues at coordinate 11,442 of JAQFYG010004054.1, read as the reverse complement.
AGACGTTTACCAATGTTTTGTTGAAATACAGTATAGCCTTTCACATTATAACTGATAATTATCATCATGCTTTCTTTGAATGGACACCAAATCTTGCTTTTCTGTTCATTAAATCAAAATTGGGTTCGTTATCAATAAACAAATTCTAAATATTTGAAAAACAAAAAGTGTTCGTTTTTTAAAAATTCAAACAATGACATACAATTAACTTTTCAACATAATAAAGAATAAACAAATTAATTGTATTTTTTAACTGTTGCCTGAATATCACAAATGACCGCAGTAGAAGCAATAATTTTTTAATTGGTCGTTTTCTAAACTTTAATCATTTTTAATTATATATCTATTAAACTTAAAGCGCTTTTAAGTCAATTTTAACGGCCGACTGTCAGGTTTTATTAAATAAAGGCTTTAATATCAATAAAAGAAACAATAATTAAAAAGCTTGTTAAAATTTTTTAAATATTGTGTGACGCCAATAACTTTTATACCGTTTTCTTGGACGCTGAATTTCTTTCACTTACTGGCTTGGAAAATGCTTAAACACAAGTAAGAACTTAATTGAAAACAATGAAATAAGAGAATTAAGGATTTTAGAGATGTGTGCTGCAGTTTTGAATCCACATTTTCGCCATCAATATTTTAAAAACTTTTACGTCCACTTTCCTAGATTTTTTGCCTATTGAAAAATGTTTTGAACGTCATTATCGTCACGAAATGTTATCTTATTTCAGTATTTGTTTTTCACATTATCATTCTGATTGACTTCAACCTGAAGTAGCTATCGCACCATCATTTTATCTCTTTTGTTCTAAAGAAGCATTATGAATCATTTAACTGAAGATGCAGCATCAGGATCATAAAATGTTTATTATTCAATGCAAACCATAATTATAAAGCTTTAATCATTATCTTTACATGCCCAGCTACCTTAAAATAAGATTGATTTTGCTTAACGGCGTCAAAATTAAAATTTTTGCCTAAACGTATGGAACAAATTTTCAATAACAGTCTGACCTGATTCAGATTAGTGTAGTAGAAGATACTTGAGTCACCCATCCAGAGATTAATTATATTTAAATATGCATCTTTAAAAACATTATCTTTAAATAAGATGAAACCGAGTGCAAATGTATTTCAGTTTAGATCTGAATATAAATGCCACAAAAACGGAAACCGCAATATTAAATAAGCAGTGCACAGTTTAAAAGTACAGATGTAGTTTTTAGCCAGCAGTTGGTAGCACAATTATGTACCGCGTTGTAAATTTTCAAGCCAAAAACTTTAAAATTACTATGCTCAAAAACTTACAGTTAGTAATGATGCAGTTTGGCATTGAATCGGGACGCTAGATTTTATGTTTGAAATACTAAGTCGCCGAATAATATCATTTTGCGTGGAAACTGGTCTCTTGCAAACAATTTGGGAGTATATAACATAATCTAGTAGGCAGTGCAATGATAATGACATATAAAGCAATAACAAATGGAAAGAAGTAAAGCAAACACTTTTATGGAAACCAACTTTATATTTTGATAAATATACCCGGAAAAATCTTGAAAATTGAATATAGGATTTTTTTAAACTGGTAACTAGTGCTTTCTGCTTTTTTAAAGAAAATATGTAAAGAATTAGTACCCTTAATACCTCTTTATAGATGTTGTTGACCTACTTCGTCCTTCCTTCCCTGATCATCGTATACTTAATTGATAAACAATTTGATCGTACTTCATTGTTTTTTACCCGTTGTTCACAAAATGTACTAATGAATATTTTGTGTCAGTACAACAATGACAATGAATTATGTATATTGCCATATAATGATTTCGAAAATAATCTTAATGTTCAAGAAACCGAAATGGTTTGAAGCAACTAACAGCTTAAGTGAACAACATATTTTTTCAGCATTGTTTTCTTCTATTTTGACCGTGTTTACATTATTCCATTTACCATGGATTATCTCGTCTGGAATTGAATAAATTACCAGATGAACAAGTTAATACGGAAGAAGAAAATTGAATTATGTTTCATTCTTCTATCAAAAGGATTGAAATTGAATGGATTAGGTGAACTGTGTTTTTGTTGGGATATTTGAGAGCAGATTAAAAGTTTTAAATGGTCTATTGGATGATATGTTTTATTGAAATTAAAATACAGATTTCGTTTGATTTTTATTTTCATTTATTTTCATTTATTTTTGATCAGGCACCCTTTTAAATTCTATACCTGTCAGGTATAGTATTTGAACATCAGATGCAATTTAGATTATTGGCGTCATAACAAAACGATAATATTTGCTACAATTTGTAAGCACTTTCACAAACAAGCTGTTAAAATATAATTGAACTTAACCTTTTATGTTTGGCTGATAATTACATCTCAACTGTTGAAGACACCAATAAAATAGGATAATTTATTACTAAATGAAGCTTGAATATTTGAAACACAAAAGGCGTTTATTCAGTAAACATTCAAACAGTACTATAATTCTAACCGAATAATGTGTAAACGATTTAGTTCTAATCCTTAAAGCTTTGCCTTGAAGGCAAAAATGAAGATGCAATCTTTTAAGTTTCTACCTGGATTGCACCATCTGATAATTTTACTGCCATCTATTTTATCGGAAATCTTCTGTCAGTATTGACGACGGTGGGGTAAATAGAAAAAGCATCGTATGCATGACTTGTACCTTCCTCAAATGTAGGAGAATAATATTTAAATTAAACCACGACTCACGACCAAGTTTCAACTTTGATTGATTTGCAATAATGGTCTTTCATAAATCGGCAGTAAATGCTTTGCAAAATATCTGCAATTTAAATTTTCAAGAAAAGAAACAATATTGGTCAGTTTAACCTTTTTCTGTTTCACAGTATTTGACGCCAACTAGTTTTTCAACTCATTTTCTGCAGTGCTAAATCCAGATAGATGTTTCGAGCGTCAGGCCGTTACTCTAACGCTGATTTGAAACAGATAAATCAGATCAAAAATTGATATTCTAATTAATGCGTGACTGATTTTTCGATCCACCTCTTTCATCTTTTTTTAAAATATATCTTAAATGAACAAGTAGTAATGGACCCTTCAATAGGCTTCATCTGGCAACAGGTGTGATAGCATAATTTTATTGAGTGGCTTTTAAATATCCTAGGTGAATATAATAAATCAAATTGAAACTATTTGCACCGATTGTGATAAATAAAAAATCATTAAATTCGATGGACCGACGTATATAACAAACTATTTAATATTTGTTTTTCTTCGTTGCTATTGTTGCTGATGGACTTTATTGATGAATAATTTAATTAAACACAGATTTTGCTAATTTTGTGTAAGCAACAAAAACAGTTTTCCATAACGTTTTTTTGCTAGGGACAATCAACAAGACATACAAAAGCCGGATAATATCTGACAAATTATTGGTTGTCTAAAAATGATCAATAAATAAAGAATGACAATACTGCTTTAATTATTTGTTGTGTTTCAATAGTTTAGTTCTTAATTTTTTACTAATTGTAAGTTATTTTTTTACACAACTGACGGACGTGCAGTGAAGAAAACCCATTGGAACAAACCAGTAGATGATGACTCATCGAACAAGGAAGATGATGTAATACATGACCAAAAAATGAGAGTAAGAAAATATCAAGGGAAATCGGTTAGCATTATTTATTTTCGATTTGCAGCAATATTTAAATATATAGGTATTTGACAGGAAGGATGAGAAAAGACAATATTTTTTGGTCATTCATATCAAATTTAAGACTAAAGAACATACTTTTGAATATTTGAAAAATATTTATTTGTTAATCATATGATCTAAATCTCACAACAGTTACCATTAGAAATAGTAATCTTTAACCGAACACACTGTGATTTAAAATCCATTTAAAAGTTGATAAATTTTCTAATTGCACAGTAAACACTGTTGGGTCAATTTTGACGAACAAATGTTTGTATCGATTATTTGTAATGAACAATTAAATTTAAAAGGTCCATGAAGGAAACTAAATAATGAGAAATGCCAACTTTTTCTAGTGAGTTTGCAAATGCTGGACGCCATCATTTTTTTATCCGTCTGTTGGTGCAGAGCGTAGTATAAGATTGATTTATCGGCAACAGCTGGGTAATAAATAACCAAGAACAAATAATTTAGAGGAAAGTATTAAGGTGTTTCTTATAATGAGCTCATTCCTCAATCTTTGTCATTTACCTTAAAAATTTATGCACTAACCAAAGAGCACCTATACAATAAGCATTTTTAAGTTTGTAGTAATTTTGTAAACACGATGAGATTTCTTTTCATACGACATTATAGGAATAGGATACCAGCTACAAATATCGAAAATGAATTTTAGAATGATGCCGAATCCCATATATTTGTCTGAATTTGATCATTACTTGTTAAACATTCAACGAATGCTCATCAAACCAAATTTTACTCTTCATAAAACCACAAAATATCTTAAATTATAAATACACATAATTTTAATTATTTGAAGAATTAACATTTGTTTATAAAACGATTGTTTATCACAACGCAGCTTAAAGTAGTATTATATATAAATTTTTAGCATATTAATTAATCAATGAATTAAATCATATTTGTTTTTGACTGAATCTCCAAATATACGGGAGTAAAAATGTTTTTAAAAAGATTTAGCGCATTCCGTTTTAAATTTAATCTTACAATCAGTAGTACTTAACTACTCATTTAACATAAATAATTGCTGTGTCACTGTCAGTGAGCAAGTGTCGATGTAAATTGATCGCAAATAACCTTTTCCAAAAACCAATAATAAAAGCTAAAAGGTCAATAAAGGAATTATGGTAAAGGGAAATCACGTTTGATGTCAATAATTTTTTTCCAGCTTTATTTAGCAGTTTACTAAGATGTAAGATAAACGTTTTCGCTAGATAATGTCTGCCAGTTCTATAAAATTGTAACGAATACCAAATCAGTGCTAAAAATTATGAATCTATTATTGTGTGCCTCATATTTTAATTCAACTTTCTTTTTCATCTACTTAATTAAAATATATTTAAAATGACGTGGAAACCAGTATTTGGTATCCAAACTCACTTATCCTCAGGGTTAGTAGTCTCGTAAATAGTTTCAAACAAAAATCAATATTTGTCGAGATCGAATGCGTAAATTTCTAAATTAAAATTAGTTAGTATTATTTATTTGTTGAATTGCAGCAGCATTTTTATATGCATATATCTATATATATATTTAAATTTGTCAAGAATAAAGTGAGAGAATCTTCTGTTTGGTCAAATTAACGACATAATTAAGGTAAATGCGCCACAAAACAATTAGAAATAAAACTTTTGTCACCCAAACGCCGTTCGTTTTTATTCAAGCGGTAAGCTGCTTGAGCAGTACGAATAGATAAAAATTTGCCAATAAATTTGCAGCGTAACGATAAATGAGTATAACTATAAAAAAATTTACTTTTATCGCAATATTAGGTAATTGAATTAGTAAAACGAGTGCAAAATTTTATATTAGTATCATTTTCTTTCTGTGTTTTTGATGACATAATTTGTTGCTAAAAATGATATATTGTAGAGACAGATTCGGTAAATATTCGTATTATAGGTCATGCGCTTCCAAAATATAAAAAAGTTGAGTGTAATTTTGTTTTTGTGATTTTTAGATACCGAAATCTGTTTATATTGTTTAGGTTTTTTGTCAGAATTTGATAAGTAAGGGTTGATTAGATACTTATTTTTCTTAGTAAATGAAAATTTGCGATTTATTAAGATCAATATCATCATCAAAATGACGGTAAAACTCTGAAAACCCCGCAATTATATTTTTATTGACAAAAACATTATTACCTTACAACACTGGGCTTTTACGAAATAGAACGTTTCCTCTGTGGGAAGGGTCACAAAATTAGGACTATTTTCATTTAACGTAATTTGTTCAATAAATATCATTTTACCATCATTCTAAACCCAATCAATAAATCTACTGGTATTTTCAAGTCAACTTTAAACAGAGTTGGAATAGAAGTGTCAAAATACAGCATAACTGTCAGTAATGAAATTTTTTACAATGATCTGGATTACATAACAAATAGTACTAAAATCATACAAATAATCTTTTAATCGAAAAATATCTTTTAGTTCGTTCATAATAAACTCTCAGCAACGATTATGATTGCCTAATTATTAGACTTAAAACCTAGTTTCGTTTTAAACTGGTATTTTAAAATCCAAATAATAATAATAGAAAAGAGATATTTTCCATCACATCTGTGCATTTTAGGCAGTTTTATTCTTTTCAATTTAAAATTTTGAATACAGAACAAACAACACGTCCGTTCATTGTACTATGATCACCAACTTATGTCGATGCACAAATCTAAGTTTTTACATCACCATATTGTAAATTTGTTAAATGAACTTTCCTACAAAAGAAATAAACATCAAAATCATAAAAGATACTATAATCTATACATAATAGTAATAACAATAGACACAAAATTTATTTACTTGATTACATAAAAACCGGTCTGTAAAAAATTGGCATTTGGTGATAGTAAATGAACATTGGTATACTGGCTATTTTCAACTTAAAATATAATCGATTTTTAAATTTCATTAAATATATTTGCTTTTAAGTTTAAAGATATGCAGAAGATAAAAACGAGATGCAACTCTTTAAATGCAACTTTTGTCACTTAAACGCCGTTAAACATTTTGTTATAAATATTTCGGTGTATGACATCAATAGATTACAATGCGTGTTGATTACGTGGCATGACGTAAAAACTAAATAAAAAAAGGAGAAGTATCAGAAGGTATGACATTTGCAACTTTGCATTAAGCACTTAACTAAGTCACGTGTGCGCAATTTTATTTAGAAATTTTTTCAAAGAAACCGTTCGATAATTTGCTCCAAAATGAGTTGCATTTTCCAGAAATTCACTATTTTATGTACATGAAAATCAAATTAAGTTGCAATAATCACAATACATAGCCATCATCGATAACAACTAACGGTCTTTCCATTAAATTGTTATTAAACCATATTATTACATTCTAAAGAAACGTGCTTTTTAACGAACAATTAACAGTTACAGAACAGCCAAAATAAATGTTAATCGTAATAAACTCCAAAAAAGATCAGAAAAAGATGCAGTATGCAAATATCTATATTCGTTATCAAATAGAAACAAAACTTCCACATTTTATTTTGTAGATTACTTAACAGCTTTTATTTTTTTCAGGGATAACATTTTTAATATGGGATGAATATTTTATCTTTTGTTCCGATTTGTCTTTTGCTACAGATTATTTTCTTGCGTTCTCGTCATTGATTTATCATTCTTGTCCAAGCAAGCTCTTTGCCATTCCTTCGATCAAGCGTTTGGAATTGTTTGTGCCTTTATTTTACTGGTGTCGCATAACTCTAAAAATTAAATTTTTTGAACTCTATTTAGATTATATAAAAACTAACCATTAGTAAAGGAGTAATTACGCTTCAGTAGAATCAATATCTGTTAAGACTCCATATTATCATCAATTTACAAGCCTCTGACTACCAGTTTAAAAATTAAAAATTTACACACAAAGCCGTTTTCTTTCTCCATAATTTCTTATTTTATTCAAAATTCAGTTTTTATATATTATATATGTTCAATGAATATGAAAGAGTAGATTTTGGCAATTCGGAATATGCAAATTATAATTATATAGGCGCTAACACGTTCTCATATTAGAACTACAAAACCAAAAACAGACAAAAATGAGCTACTTGCGTGCTTTTTAAATGGGGAAGTGGCTCTCCAGGAATGATAATATTTTACACACATATAGCAGAAATATATTTTTTGTACCCTTTAGAGAGGTTCGAAAAGGTTTGTTTAATTTATTTCATTGAAGAAAATTTTGTTATATTGTCATCATTAACACAATTCCACCGGTGAGGATGCCTGCGAACTTCACACTATTTTCGCTGGTTGTGCGTTAGAGCACGATTAACCAATATGCCGACCAAATCTTGATTTATACCGGATTATATTGACTAATAATGGGTTATTTTGGTTTATTCTTGGTTATGTTGATTTATACTGGATTATATTGACTAAAAATGGGTTATATAGGTTTATACTGGGTTGTATTGATTTATATTGGGCCAAATTGATTTATGCTGTTATACTGATTCGCTCAAATCGGGTTATTTTTTTTATTTATATTTAAAAATAAATAGTCATTGTTTTAATTGTCTTCACTACTAATGTTGCTTTTTAATATTTTTACCTGGCAAGAATATCAACATACTCATTACTTGCTCGGTAACTGAACTGATTTGCGAGAACCTCAATTCAGTCATTAAATACAGTTTTCCTATAACCTAGCACTTCATATAAGCATATGTGTTCTAATGGAGAGTTTTTCTGTATAAGAACACCTCCACATAAGAACCAATAAATTCTTTCCCCATGGGGTGTTCTTATAGAGAGAGTGCACTGTATCTGTCTTCATAATATTTTGTATATCAACCGCGGTGCACAATTTCTGGTTGCCATCTTCAACGAAAATGAATCATTAGTTTACTCGATATCATTATAGTTTTACATACATTCATTGGTTTTTCTATAATGAAATGGACACTCAAGTCGATCTGAAACAATTTCTAGATAACAAACTAATTGTATTTATTGAAAACAGTGAAAGCTATAAAATCTCATCTTACCGGCATCCTAAGTTTTAAAAAAAATGAATGTACAGGGAACAAAACAATGGATGGCGACATGCCGATTAATATGGTTAAATTTTTGTTAAGGTGAAACAATCAAATCACAGTAAATGACCATTCGGAATAACCAGCGGAGACCTTTATTACCATAAAATTATTATATAATATCAGGACAATCTGAAATAATATTTGATACGATACAGCAGCATGTAAATACTGTAAATTAGATTAAATATTGAGAATACTGAAATGTTAGACAAAACTGCCATTTTACACTATTTATGACGAAATACGTGCCATATGAAAACGAAGATTCTAAATCTTCCTGAATGCAAATGTTAACAATAAAATAATATCAAATCAAGATTTTTTATGTCAGTAATTAGTTTACTATGGAAAATATTTTTTTCGGTTAATGAGTCAATCGTTTTTTAGTTTGTTCTTTTCCTAAAAATACAATGCATCTCAACTTCGAGACGTGGGCAGAAGACATGTTCCTTGCCACTACACAGTTCTTATTATTCCGTTTGTATTTACTGAAACCATTGATACCAGCGTTCAATTTTTTACATGTCAGATGAGTGCAAAACGAAATACTAGTGAACGGTTCAATAATCTTCATGTGCATCCATCAAATATGGATCCTCCAATTCACCACAGTGTTTAAAAAACAAAGGAAGTCGTCAAAATGTTCATAAATTAGATATTACTTGGAATATATGCAGACATTAATTTTTTTAATTATTCAATTTGCATGTTTTGTTTTATTCAAAATGCAATTTATTATATGATCATGTTCTTCTACCTATTTGTTTCTCGTCTAAGGCGCAATGAGGATGCATCTTTGTGAAACTGCATTCTGCATTGAAGGGGTTTCCAGAATAGTGGAGTCGTGCTTTTACAAAAAAAAATATTTTTTCAATCATAGCTTGTTGAACTAACAACGTTGTACTTTGGCTGGTAACTCGCCAAACTCAATATGATTTATACCAGAAAAAAGCCGACAAAACGTAAAATAAGATAGGATTGGTTAAAATCCCGAATGGTCACTCTATGGTCATTGGTGATTAAAAGAAGCGCGCGCGTTTAAGCAGTAAACGCAAGCGGCAAGAGCATACACATTGCATCTATCCAAGCAAACTCGAGCGCATACGATGGAGTTTTCCTTTTTTCAGTGCATGCGTTGGCTTGCGTGCTTCCTTCCTCCTGCCGCTTGCGTTTACTGCTTAAGCGCACGCTCTTCTTTCTATCACTAATGACCATAGAGTGACCATTCGGGATTTTAACAAATCACATCCTAATTAACGTTTTGTCGGCTTTCTTCTGGTATAAATCGTATTGAGTTTAGCGAGTTACCAGCCAAAGTATAACCTTGTAAGTTAAGCGTTTTTGACTCGAGGTAGATAATTATCACATAGGTATTCTACCGTTGCATGCACATAGGACAATATTTCAATTGTTATTAGTTTTGGTTCTTAAAAACCAAATGTATAATTTATCGGTGTGTTCTGTTTTACCGCAATATTCTATTGTAAAACTTACATAAAAAAATTATTAGATGTATGACATTTAGTATAATTTTTGATGATGATGACCGAAGTAATTGACCGAACGATTTAATAAACTTTGTTTGTTGAACACAAATGTCATCCACAATGTCCATTTCTAATTCATAAAATTTAAATTACAGTTTAGTTTTAAATTAGTGAACACAATAATACGTAAACAAATTAATTCGCTTTTTAAATTTTTCCCCCAAATTGAAAGGGCAAATACGGTAATCATAAACTCGGAATTTATTAGCTTCTTATTACCATAACATGTTGAACCATTGGATTTTGTGAATAAAATGCTGTAATAATGGGAAAAACCTTAGATTTTAAAAAAACATTTGATAGCTTGACATTCAAGCACTATTTTTCTAGATGAAAGAGGTTTTGAAGGTAAAGTAGATGAAAAAAAGATATTATGGATGGTTTGTCTGTTTAAAATTCAATTGTGTGTTTTTATAGTTTATAAATTTCAATTCAGAAGAGATAATGAATACAACTCTAATTGGGTCACACCCTATGATAGTTACATTCGTAATTACATTTACATTTATTCATAGATATTTATTCAACTAATACTTTGCTAATAAGATGATATTGAATATTACTCTCATCAAGACAATTTTCTTTTTATAAATTCATTTGCTATTCTTAATTTTCTTTTACATGCTTAACAACGCTTAGCATTTCCGCCGAGACAATTTAAATTCCATGTGTGATATATTTTGCCGTCGTTCAAACGTTACAAGTTTTAAAACATTATCCCATCTGCAGACGACTATTTACCTTATTGTAATTAATCAGACGAAATTAATACTTATTGATTACATCTGGTTCTATTTGTAGTTTTTGTAATGTAGAGAACCGATTTTAAAATTGTTTATCCAGGCATTTGGTCTATATTTTAATTCTAATTTTATAAATTATATTCAGCTGAGTACTAAGCTTACCAGCGTTTTGCTGCCATACAATGTGTTTCTATTCACCGAATAGGTAAAACAAAGATCTGCGCTATATTTGAAAGATAAATCAGATTTGACAGATTGGAAAAATTGTTTTCATTGAATGTGATACTGAACAATATCACACATGCGTCATGCGGATCCGCGAAGATTCCTCCCGGAAAATTGCTCCCACGAATATTCCTCCCCGAAGATTCCTCCCGCGAATATTGCT
>JAQFYG010004053.1:0-11549 GCA_034694325.1 Entomobrya corticalis | reverse complement strand
TAAGTCCTGAGAAACCCAACAAATGGAAAATCGGACACGACCCGTGGGCGGCGGTGGGTTTCCCGGAAATCGGAGAAGCTCACAGGTGTATAACGCCTTAGTGCTTTATGATTGTGGTGGTACGGTAAAGTTGCGGAAGCAACCGGTAGTTTTGCGGAAGCAAAAGGTGGCTGTAAAATATTACAGGAAAAAGAATGAAATCCGCAAATTATTACCACTCTCTTTCTCTCATTTCCCCAAATTAAATTTAAATTATAAATTATATATAGTATATTAAAATAATAATATATTATTTGATTGGATTTGTTGGAACATGAAAGTGCCCAGTTCCTTGGAGGCCTTGACCGGGGGGACCAATTGTTAATGGGTCGTGAGAAAGGCTGACACTCACGTGTTGGAGCGTAGGGCCATCCACTTAAGTGCAGGCACTGAGCGACTCCCTTAAAAGAATACTGTCAAGACAATGATATAATTGCTGGCTGTCGCGCCAAACTCCCAAAATAACGCTATAAAATAGGAGCGAAACTCCCTTAATTACAATAATTACGGCAATTAACGAAGTGATAATTTTTGGATGGGGACTCTGCCGTCAGAAAACCTAGCAAAAAATACAGCTTTACTTTTGCTTGAACTACACTAATTACTAGCATAGCAGTTTAAACTGGTGACAATGGCCTTGAAAAATGTGAACTTCTGTTCAACTCAAAGAATTATAATATTCTACAGGAGAGTGCTCAGGCACATCTCTTGTACACACAGTCAAATAAAAAAACAAAATTAACAAGAAATTTATCTTTAAAACATGTGGTGAGAAGCACCGGCATCAAACAATATAGCTACAACTTCACGGTACAGAGTAGGACACATCTGCTCATGCTGACTCACAAAAAAACTCTACTACTCTGCTCTTGCCAAGGTTACTATGTAATTTTAGATTGCCAGCTGCGGCCGATTTTCGAAGCTGGGAAATACCAAATGCATTGACGGTTTACGCGACTGACTGTTGCTGCATCATACCAAATGCATTGTCGGTCCCAGCAGAATTGAAGAAAATTTTGACAGTTTTCAGAAAGTAAAAGAAGTTTCTTAAATAGGACAACTATTTCAAGCGATATCCTATCAAATGACATAACTTTTAACAATGAGGCAGTTGCCGTTTAGTCAAAATTAACGTTACAAAATAGGACGTTATAAAATAGGAGTATATATTATTTTTAACAAACAATATATACTCATGCTAAACTGCAATTTAGGCGTGAATCCTGACAATCATAATAATAATACTTTTTTACGATATGATGATGGTGGGCCGCACGAGCCAAAGAAATTTTAGCAAAGCTGGAGAATTTATTCATAAAACCTGTCTTCAGTCTTTTGCATGTATATGGTGTACATGTGTGTTTTACGGTAGTCATTTATTTTCCTCTGTAATACGTAAAAAGGTACTTCCTCAATACAATGGATTAATATATGGCAAGATTTTTTGCATGATCATGGCAATAGTAAAATTGTAGTCGCGATTATTATGAAATCATAGTAGCACGAGCTTTAGCAGAATGTGAGTTTGAATCTGGAGTTAATTAATGCAAAAACCGGTTTTTTCTTTCGACTCCCGAAGAACATTCGCGTGTCGAAGTTATTTATTTTAGATTCTCAGGTGTACCTCTATTAATCTTCAAATAAATGAACACCTGGGCACTAATAAAAATTTTGAAATCGAAAAGATGAGTAGGTTTTTACCGTGCTGTTGTGTCGGTCCTCCGTCCGACGTTTTGTCTGTTTGCACCCTTTTGGCTTGAATACATCATTATTAAGTGACTGATGTTCAAGTAAATCAATTAGAGTGCATGTCGGCTAAAGTAAATGGATTAAAGAAACAGAAGTTAGACAAAGTGAGAATTTGAGGCCAAGGGTAAAATATTTTGATTGTTTTAAGACATGTCGAGTTGTTTATCATTCGAACGGAAATTATAAGGGCATTAAAACATGATAGGTAATTTTAACCCCACTAATGTCTCCCGAAGGTAAGGGTCAAGGTAACCTTTAAAATTTCTAGCAGGCATGCCGTGTAACATATCATTCGAACGGGCGTATCATAACATGATGAATATGAATTCCTTTGAATATGAATAATATGGTAAAAAATAAGTTATCAGTTGTACCCCCAGGGGGGGGGGGTATGGAAGGGGAGGTATGGAGAAAGAGGACTTAAATATGATAGTTGGTATAGCATGTTGCATGTCGTTGTAATGGGAATTAAAAGAACAGTATTTCTGAATGCGGAAAAAGTATGTTTTGATCATTCCCTGAGGACAATTTAAGAAAACAACGTTGAAATCTAGAGTTTCGCGAGGTCTCTAAATTTGTTTTAGACAACACACTTTTTTTCGCTATTAACAAGCATGATCATGCTAAACTTACAAGAACAGACCATTGTACATTGTAAAATTTTTACAATTGGACATATATGGGACATTCGACATGCAAGTTTTATTGAACGAAACTTAAATTAACGTTTTTTTTCCGCAGCTGCAACGAAACTGAGTATACAAACATACTTAAAAATTGACCTACAGTTTACGTTTTATTTACGTTTGCTAGATAGGCTTAGTTAAAAAATTGATGTTACCTTACGAACACCTGAAATGACAAAACATTTTGCACGTGCATCGCAAAATTCGCATAAATGCAGCAGAGCGGGCCTTTCTCTATGCCACTTCACGATTTAAAAGCTCAGACTAAAGACGATATCTTTCAAAACGCTCTCTCAGTTTGCCCCTATTTGAAAAAAATGGCTTCAACGAACCAACAATCATTCGTCGACGACGGGAAAAGGCAGAAGCATCCTCGTGTATTTGGTCCAAGCCAAAAAATCGGTGTAAGAAAACAACCAACCCGTTTTTATTGCATGGAAAGCACAAAATAGAGGAAATAGATAATGACTCTTATGGCGCCAGCACAAAACAAAACGTTTTCCTGTAATCAATATGGTTGTGATTTTATAAACCGACAACCTACATGATTTTAAATTTAATCAAGACGCGTCGCATTTTTTTCTTGTTGAAGTTAAAGCACAAATGTGCACCAAAAAGAAAATTAACATTCCGGAAGTTAACATCAAGGACAGTGTTTACGCAAACGACAACAGCAATGGTGGGGCAATGGTGACATTGGAATCAATGTTTTAGCCCCGCCCACTGTTTTCTAAAGATACAATGACCACTGTTTATCCAGATTCACACAAAATTATAAAATTAAAATTAAGTACATCAATACACATAAGGGTATTAGACTACAACTTGGATTTAAATTGGATGTGACCACAATGCAATCCGGATAAAGGAACGTTCGGCACTGAAGATTTAATATGGCATACCGACTACTGCTGACCGGAATCTGCCAGTGGCGTGGTTGTTGACGGAATAATATCACTTTACGTCAATAATGTGGTATACTGACCCATTCAACCACGTGGATATTTCCCCAATCCACCCAGTCTAAAAGGCAGACATGGACTTTTGTCAGTAGAAACAAAAGAATCTGACTGCTTTAGACTACGTGTACTTGCCGCATTGTATAAGGAACAATTTAAAATAAAAAATGCGAAGGTACTCCATTTTCTGACTAATAATATTACAATAAAGATACCATAATACCTTCAATACTATTTGGGCAAAGGTTTTACAGGAAAAGCTAATACATTTTGAGGGATTGGAATATGATTTTGACATCAACGATCTTCATTTGTTTGAAGAAAAAAATAGTTTATCTATCAATGTGTACAAGTATGACGACAACATTGCAGATGTATATCCAATTCGAGTAACAAAGCTAAATTTTAGAATTGAACGTCATTTTACTGCTTAGAAAAGATGATGAACACGGAGGACATCACTTTGTACTTATTCAGGATCCTCTAAGTTTCTTTGGAAGGAATGAGAGGGGCTAGGAAATGCACCATTCGTCCATGGAGTACTCAAAGATTTTGTACTCCAAAACACACACTGTCGCCGCCATAAAGAGTCCACACAGAACCACTTTTTTGTGGGGTTGATAAGCTCAAAATGGTTGTATATGGTGTCTTGGTGATTGGTCCAAATAGGGAAGTTGTTGAGAAACATATTGCAATTGGAAAGGAATCCATGCAGTCTTAATATATAATGCCACTTGCAAAGCGGTTGCCAAATAAAATAAAATATGAATCACTACCGATTCCGGCCTGGTTCGTGAAAGAAGAAAAAACAAAATTTGACGCCGCTGATTGTTGCCAAGTGTAACCAATCTTTTACTGCAAAGTCTCCTAAAACCAGGCATCATTCGCATCGTATTGTCTATCATCCGGTTGAGCCTGTTTGCAATCAATTTAACAAATAACAAAGAAAACTTTGTGTCTATCATCTTTGATTATCGGCTCGAAATGGTGACACTAGAAAATTTTTAGATTATGACCTTTGAAATTTTTTTGCTCAACTTGTAAGCTCTGCCCAAAAAACAAAATTGGAACTTTTTTACAAGTACACGGACAAACAATTTTAAACTAACCATTTTATTTTCCTCAAACGTGGTTTGATTCAATTAACAAGCTTACTACTCATTTTTTCCACCACGTGAGGAAGTTTATGTTGCTTGAACTGGCAAATAAGTTGGTGATGAAGAATATTACCAGTATGTATTATTGTGGAATCTATTAAACTGCAACACATACCGTGA
The DNA here is from genome assembly GCA_034694325.1 of Entomobrya corticalis. NCBI lineage: Eukaryota > Metazoa > Arthropoda > Collembola > Entomobryomorpha > Entomobryidae > Entomobrya > Entomobrya corticalis. The sequence goes on along the minus strand of JAQFYG010004053.1, from coordinate 6,839 downwards.
TTATTGTGAGAAATACAGAGAGTAGACTGTAAACAGTGGCTGCTTCAATTGACAAAGGTTTTGGACATGGTTCTGGTTTTGCTTCAAAACATAAAAACTTTCAACGCGTTTCGAATTGTCACTCGCATCGAACGCTTACACTTGTCAACGATTCATGCAAATTCTAATTTTGAAATTCCATCTGATCCGAAAATGATAAAACTATCCTCTACTACTTCATACATCTCAGCAAAAGAGTAGTGACAGCTCGCACAGAACGACTTGGGCATAAAAATGTTAAAGATGAAGAGCCAACAGAGTTGCTTATCGCTGATTTGAATTCACCATATCATTATTGCCTCATACAGCCTATGCCTTTTGCGGTTTATTGGTGGTTTTTCAAGGAAGAAGTTGATAAGGTTAATATAATGGAGGATGACAGATTAGATGCAAAAAGAATTTATGTCGTAGACATTCATTACTCAAAACTCAAAATATTAAAGAAAGAACCAAAGATTTGTTCCATACAACGGTCAAAAGATACGTCCATTTTAGCAGAAAATCAGCACAAAGCGTTTGCAGTGTGTTTACTATCACAAAAACATCAGCTAGGCGCCCACACATTGCTGTTTACTCAAGAAGATAAGCAAAAATATGGTGTGTATTATAAACGTTTACGCTTCTACATTGAACAGGGAATTCAAGTGACCAAAGTTCATGTTGTAATTGAGTTTGAAGAGCGATCCTTTTTGCAGGGATTTATTAGTGATAACATGCAGGTTTGACAGGCAGAGCAAACAAAGTTTCATGAAAATATTTCAAAGAACCTTGAAAACATGGTTTTTGGAAAATTTTGACCAATTCATAACAATCTATCCGTAACATTTTGCACACTTTACACACACAAAGGCCCTAGATATTATTGCAAAACACAACTTTACCAGTGCAAACACAATCTCACAGGAGCTTTGGTTGCATTATTTTACAAAAGCAAGCAGTAAATTGGAGAAGAACATTTCAGTTTCGTTCGTTTGTCTTGAATTGGCAAAGTTAATTCTGTATGATACAAGTGCTCAAAGGCAAGTTTTTGAAATAGGATTACTAAATTCGCTTCTAAAACCGACAGCTTGGTATGCGATATCAGGGATCCAAACAGAACTTTTCTTCTAGGTTTACACGACACTAAACACATTTTTTTATTTTTCAACACTACCAGAAAACCATCCGCTTTACGATAACACACGAGCAAAACAACCAGGAGCTTTAAAAATTGAGTACCCATACCCATTAGAGTTTAAAGGATTAAAGAGTAAAACGTATTGGATTCTGAACGAATGTTCGTTTTGCAGTAACATTGATGAAAATTTAGTTTGTGGCTAGTGCGAGTATGGAACTATAAACTTAGCAAAGGGTGGTCCAAAGAAAAGGCACACCCCTCAATCAACTTATAAGAAAGTTTCGGCAAAAAATATACAAGCTTTTGCAAATTAATAAGAATTTTGGTCAAAGATTCAGGTAAATTCCTTAATGATGCAAAAAAACTTATTGTTTACGGCCTCAGATGTTCATAGAAGATGGTTAGACTACAACACTTCTGAGCCATTTGGGTACTAAAATGTGAACTAATGAAAGAAAATCACCGTTGGTAGAAATTTTTAGAATATAATAAAATTTGAAAAGCAAAAAAATACGTAGGTTAGTACATTGACGAAAGACAATCTGATGAAATGAGTCAGTCTGATGAGATTCTCAGCCCCGACTTGGTCGGATAATTTCGAAACCTAACAACTACTTTTCTCCTACAACTACAACTACAACAACGCCGGAACTCAAAACCACTTTTCTCCATTTGCTGCAGCAAAATCCAGTTTTTTGTTACAACACGTTCCGTTTTATGCATGAATCATCAGATTATTGGCAGAGGCGTCATCTTTTCATCGTTTAAACTGGATGAGTAATTGTATAATTGTATATGTCAGGATTTGGGCCTTATTGGTCGACTAGTATAGTTCGTAACAAGTACAATGCAGTTTAGATTGCCAATTTTGTTTGATCATTGTTTGGCCACTTTAAGGCTAGTTCTCTGTAATGCAGATACTGCTTAGGATAGTTAATTGTACGGGCTATTTCCTCAAGTTAGTTAAAAAAAATTTTAACGTAGACAGTATATAGAAAATTTCATTTCACATTGGTATTACTTCAAAGCTCCGTACATGTACCGTCGAAACTTAACCAAAAAAATTTACCAGGAGCAGCAGTAAAAAGTGCACAAGGAGCAGCAGTAAAAAGTGTACAAGGAGCAGCAGGAGTAGAAATTTTTTTGTGAGTCTGCATAAGCAGATGTGTCTTACTCTGTACCGTGTAGTTGTAGCTATATCGTATGATGATGTTGCTGCTCACCACATGTTTTAGAGAAAATTTTTCTTGTTAATTTTGATTCTTTTCTTTGACATTGTGTAAAAGTGAGTTGCTTAGGCTCTCGCTTATAAAATATAATAATTTTTGAGATGAACTGAAATTCACATTTTCAAGGCCATTTGTAATTGGTGTAAATAAACTAGTAAATGGGAAAAATAGTGTTTAAAGTGTTTGTGTTTGTCAATAGAAACAAGCGTTGGTTCTACATAGTAAAACACGACGTTAATTATATCGGTTAGTGCTTCATAAAAAGAAAGCTGAAGTTTCCTTCACGAGGTAGAGTTAATTGTCCTGTCTTTTAACCTTTCTCTGGTCCTTGGGAATGAGTAACAGACATTTTTTGCAAAATAATTAGGTGTAATCTACGATACACCAGTATTTTGTTGCAACATTGGTAGCTGATCATGTATTCATTGCTTCCAACGTTGAAATATAATGCTTTTTCAAATTGTGGCGCCCCAATTACTAGTAATTGTATAGTAGAAAGCTCAAAATGTTGAAAGTGTAGTGGACTTTGACCTGGCGAACCATGAAACCCTTTACTATTAACGAGGCTGACACACACAAATGATGGAAGTTTTCCAGAGTTTAGTATTTCCGACGTGTATGACAAGCTGGCAAGTGGATGGCAACTCTTTGCCGTTTGATTCAGCAGTCAAACTTAAAAAGACAATGTTGAAAAAGCTTAGCTTTGGAGCAGTCTTTATAGAAGTTCATTAGTATCCTTGTCTGTAATATTAAATTTCAAGTACAAAAAACTATCACGCAATGATGTTTGGCGACTCGACGGTGAAATGTAAAATTCCACAGAGTTATTGGGCTTCTGGGTTGAAAAAGTAGGATAGATTTTGTCATACGTTGTCTCTATCACGTCAAGCAGTGGACATGAAACCAAATCCACTGATGACTGATTAGTAGGCATACACATTATGTTATGCCCTTAAATAGTTTTCCTTTGCATGATTTGGGTTTTTTGATGGTCTTTTTGGGACTCTTTTTAAGAACACGTCCTTTCTTGACTAAAGATTTTTTAGTAATGGATCGTTTTTTGATAAACTTGTTGGCTTTTATACTTTTCCGTGGCTTTGGCATTAATGTCTTTCCTACGGACTCGGTCTTTTTCTCGGACTTTCTCTTCGGAAGGAAACGGCAAAACGTCGGACGGTGGCGAGGGTGGAACGTAAAAATATTCGTTTCAGAACATTTTGTATCTATTTTTGGGGCGATTTGATAATGCTACAGTTGTTGGACTCGAAGAAAATGATGTGTAATCTCCCTCGTCAGTAAACAGACTAATAGGAATTGAATTGATTTGCTCCCATTTCATAGGCTGATACAATATGGGATCTTGGTGGTGACAAATTTCGTCGAGTCTTTTTCGTTTTCGATCTAGAATGCAAAGATTTGGTAATGTTTTATTTCCAGAAATACTGGGCTTCTACGAAATCTGTACACACCAACAACTTTTTTGAGAAAATGTATTTGGATTTTCCACGGTCCGAGGCTCAAAAGATTCTGCAATGATAAACACATTATTTGGGTGACTGTGAGATCCTTCCCTATAACGGCATTGGTGAGGAAAAAGCCCAGGTAATCATTTTGAAATCTGGAAAACATAATCTTTTCGGTTGGAATTTGGCAAATTAAACTCGAGTTTAAACTCTCCACTTCATTTACCAGAAATACCAATTTTGTAATGCGGGCTTCCGCAGGTGTTACAATGGCAGCATTCAAAATATCCTCAACATGGCTGTTTTTTGGTTGTTGAGGAATTTTCACAATGGTTTCTTCGATTTTATAAACCCTAACGAATCCCACAGTACCCGCTGGAAGAGCAGTGTATAGACTCGGATCAACTAGCAAATCTGATTTGTACGTTGCACTGATAAACTAAATACGAGTAAATCCAGTCAGTTTGGTAAGTTTTCCCGACGTTTCACGTATTCCTCCGATTCTGAAAATTGCAGCTCTACATATTCATATTCAGTTACAGGCGCAGCAAACAGACTTAAGGGATTGCTGAGTACAAATTTGGCCTTTATTAGGTCTTGTTCCATTTCATCATTTCACTGGGTAATAAAAGTCTCAAGTGTTCCCGTAGCCGTCTTTTCAATTTTGTGTTTTACCATCTCTTCTTCTGCAACTTCTGCTGCCTTTTTATGCGTCTCATTTGTCTGCTTTGCAGTCGACATTCGCGGTTTTGTATTAGGTTCTTGACTCACATGATAATTATGGTGAAAAACAAATCAACCAGTCCAACCTCGTAGTCTCGCACATCCAGATCTGAGGGAACGCGGTTGGCAAAATTAAAATTACGGTTGTATGGGTAGTCGTCCAAACATAAATTGGATTGGACGACCACGGTAAATTTATTTCTATGGCTCATTTTTATCCGCGTGACCCAACTCATCGCCAACAAAACTAGAATTGACAGGGAGACCGTCAAGCGTCTCTAGATTATAGGTTGGCCCTGGATGACTGAACGGTACAATGACCTTGACGGGGAACGCGTCTGGTCCAAATGTCTGCTTGTACCCTTTCTGAAATGTAAGTGACTATTCTTGCAAGCCTGACTCAATCTTCGATTCTAAATTTAGGAACTGGTTGTGGAATATTCTTTAATCGTTTGTAACTGCTAAGAATACTTGTCTATAGTCTTTTGGCTTAGTTTTATTAGGTTTATATCTTGTAGTGCTGTGCTTTGTATTGTTGTAAGATTTGACGAGCGTATGGACCACATCTATCCAACGCTTGGTATTATTTTGAGTAAAATATTTAAAAAATCAATCTTTCGGGCTACGGATGAAACGTTCGGCCATAAAGCTCAGGCGCTTTGTTTTTGAAACGTAATGGTTTATCTTAGTTTTACTCATTAATGACCTTAAGTCGGCCCCCATTTATTCTAATCCCATGTCAGAGTAACAATTTTGTAGAGGCCATTTAACACGTTTTAGTATCCTGGCAAAGGCATCCGCAGTCTCTTATGACGTCTTTTGCATGAGGTTTGTACCTACGCCTTTTTTGGTGAAGCCAAATATGATTACAAGTATCCAAGATAAGCCTCCATGTTGACGACAAAATGCTTGAAAGTCAATTAAATCAGTAAACCATACTTTGCGGAACTCTTTGAGAATGATGACCCTTGTCTTGTAGTGCTGGCGGACGAGCCGATGATCAAAATATGAAAATATATTGGATTAGCCAACATCCGTTTTCCTCTTTTTTGAGAGCTTTTTTCCGCAAACCTAGACAGAGCCCTGAGGGCTCCGGCTGAGAATAGTTTCTCCAGGCCCGTTAAATATAGTTACTTTGACTTTGACCAGATTTGACTTGATGTTGTACGTTGTCAGCAAATATTGACGACTTTGGGAATTTTAAAAGTAGTGGCAGAATTTGTTCCCAGTCAACTGGCTGATCTTTTCCTCTTATAGCGTAGTTTATATAGTCAAATATATTTTGCTTAAACTGTGAACTGCGTCCGTACAAGTCAAAATTATTATAGTCGTTTAAAATAAGTAATAATGATCGGGCTTTGGCTCCAGACGCCGATGGCAAACTAGATATACCATCAGAAAGGAATGGCGTTGCCTCTTAAACAGTTTCGTACATATCCTGTGAGACAATGTGATATTTTTGAACTGCCATTCCTTAAGATTGATTAAAAACAAAATGAATGGCCTTGCGAACAACTGCACACGAAATTGCCAACTAAGTTGGCTTAAGTAGTGTTCGGCTCTGCTTAAAAATGTGTACTGCCGGCCGCCACCGAATTTTTGCCCTTATATCGGTTTTCTCGGGGACTTGGTTCTGGAATCAGAGCTGACGCGTTCCACAACAGCTTTGATTTTAATGGCGCTTGCATACTTTATCAGCTTACGTTGTTTTGCATCCTTTCAGAAACATGTGTCAGCAAAATCGGAGCAAAATTATTAACTTTCACCAAGGCCGCGCAACGTAAAAAAAGTCAGAAAACCAATACTTCGTATCACAAAACAGTGGTAACTGGTCGAGAATCAATTTTATGAAAAATAAAATTTTATTTAAATTGTACTGAAATTTTGAAAATTATTATTTATGACAGAAACTTTTCCGATGTCAAATGATGAATTATGAGTCAGTTGGATTTCATGAGTATTTGTATGTATTGATGAATGGTACTGCCATTTTTTACTTGTACTACTTACCTGATGTGCGTACGCAGTAGTAGTGTAGTATGTAAAAGCCATTTTAATTTAGCCAGGCAGTATCAACTTCTTGCTGTGTGTACTTCTGTTTGTTGAACTTAAGTACCTACCACTACGCCCTTTCTAGAGCCACTACAACTATGCCAGCGTACACAGTCATCATCATCAACCTACGCCCTTCAGCCAAGCCGATCCTCATTTTCCAGACATCCATTCATCATTATCATCTACTGATCCTCGTTTCAACGCATCCATTCG
>JAQFYG010004052.1:0-11551 GCA_034694325.1 Entomobrya corticalis | reverse complement strand
GACAACACGCTCAAATTCACACTCAGAGTCACTTTCTGAAGCCATTTTTGTGATGCTTACTCTAGGTCTGCCTGAGCGCAAATGAATGAGAAGTGTACGTGTTTGCTGGTATACGTGTAGATATGAACACAAATATTTTATTTAAATTGATAAAAAACTCACTTCTCCCTGTCAGTTGGGGACCAGACGGTGTATACACCGCCCGAGACGGTGCACACACCGCCGTCAAAAGGCGGTGCATATACCGCCGTGGACGGTGCGTACACCGCCTTGGGCGGTGCATACACTGCCCTCAAAATATTAAAGATAATGGCGGTGTACGCACCGTCCACGGCGGTGTTTGCACCGCCTTTAGTAAATTTCATTTCTTAGGTGATCTCTACGCTATAAACATATAGCATGATGATGGTTGAAAGCTTGTTTTCTTGATAAAACGTAATGAAAACCAAATTTCAAATGCAAAACGGTTGTTTGTAAATTGTAGTAATGATGGCAATAAAATATTAAACTAGCTTTGTATAACTTATGCCATATGTCACAAATTGAAAAAGTTCTGTCTACTCTTAGCATTCTAATGGTTTTAATGTTAATAGCAAATAAGTAAAAAAATAAATCGTTGAAAATAGATGCAAAAAAGTATTGTAATGTGGTCGACTAATCCAAATGAGATAAAAGCTGAATTTATTGATACAGTACAATTAAAACAACGTAAATACAGTAATGAATAAGTATCTTTTGGTTGATTCAAACAATTTGTTACTTAAATACTTCGAACAAATAAATTTGATTGTTTGAAACTAATTCTGCATATTTTAAAATTAAGCACAATTAAAAACTTTCGTTGAACCAAACTGTTATATTGTCTGAAAACGAATGGGATTTTGATAGAGAGTACTCACTAAAAATGAAACTTCAGTAATATTATTAGAGTTCAAACTTAACTTCAAAATTACCGATTCAAAGTAAAACTATGTACAGCGTATGTAATAATAGTAAGTAGCATGTAAAATTCAAAACTTAAATTTATACGAAATTGCAATGCAGTTGTAGCTGGGAAAAGCAGTTGTCAATATGTACCGCCAAAATCTATGAACTTATAAATTGTTTTTAAAGAACTTGAACCACTACATCAAACAAATGTCCTTAATACAAACTATTGTGCGGAAAAAATTCAGAATTCAAAAAAACTTTAAACATAACAAAAAATTAGCAATTATATTATTACTAGAATGTTGGATTCTAGGGAATCAAAGTAATATACACTTAAACATAAATGACATAATAAAACCGAAACCTCTATTTTCAACATACTTGTACCTGAATAAATTTCATTTGCCACGGAAAAATCCGAAACATCCAAAAAAGATGAACAGTTGAATTTAAATTTGTAAAAATAATTAAAAACTATAGATTACCTTATGAATACAAATTCAATATTAAAGTGTTCAAAGCAAAGTTAGCATAATTAATTATCTACTCAAGACCGAAAATGTCCTTTAAGCAAATTACGCCAGCAAGTTAAATTTTTCTTGGTAAGCTACGAAATTACTTAAAAGTAAAATTAATAAATGTTGATATTTATATTTAACATTTAACATAATGTAAGGATGCATCTAGTTTTGGGTGCACTTTACTTACAGATAACTAACTAGTAAGTTTCGAAATTTAGGTATATGTAAAATGTGGATGCACATAAAAATTAATGAAAAAGTTAAATTGACTGAACAGTAAAAATAAAAAATAGTAGAGTAACATTTTTAAACGCTGTATATCTCTTAAAATTGTCAAAACAATGACACGGAAAACGACTTTACCACGTGAATATTAAAATTTGCATTTCTATTCAACACATAAATCTCAAATCAATCAACCATAAATGAATGAAACTTTTCATTGCTTTGGTGGTCGACCCCGTCCTCCCCGGGAACCTCTACCACGTGCGCTGCCTCTTTTAGCGCTACCGCCTTCTCCATCACCAGCTGCGTTTCCTTTCTTGGAAGCACGAGTAGCAGCTCCTACAAAACCAGATGTAGTTGCTCCAGGTGGTGGCGGAGGTGGTAGCAACGGTTGCATCGCTGGACGATTTCCTCCTTTGTGAACGTCGCAAAACCAAGGTGCTAAACCTTTGATGTCATCATAACAAACCCCTGGAAAGCCTAGGCAATCATTATGATTCTTCACAGGGCAGGATGCTGCCGAGCAAACAAAAAATGGAGCAGAGAACTTCATTCCTGAAACCTCAATATAATCAAATGTTCCACCACAGCGAAAGCAACCACTTCCTGACGACACACGCTGGCGACGTGGAATAACAGTTGATGTTCGGGTTAATGGTGATTGAAAACGATCCTGTTGGTCATAAACATAAATTAGATTACTATTACAATACTTTGTTTGTACTAAATAAAACTTAAGGTTACTGCAGCAAGGTTACTTAAGCGAAAACAATAAGAAACAACGTTATGTAGAGACAAATGTGACTTAGAGACTTACGTCTGTCTCGTTGATTTCAGAGTTAGGCGCTGAAGATGATCTTGGAAGCTGTTTTACAGCTTCTGTAATCGTTGCTTGAATCATCTTAACTCCCTCATCGTTGATTTCTGATGAACGCGGTTCATGAATGCACACATTGTATTCCTCTGCTTCTTCGTTATTCCCTTGTAGTAAAAAGTCCCGTCCGTGGCAATAGTTGTAAGCTTCCTTCCGTTTTCCAAAATACTGGACCTTCAAGAAGACATTGGCTCCGGTTCGCCGCTCATATTGGATGGCCTGGAATAAATGAAGTGCAAAGCAAAAAGTAACGCTCGAAACATTTTTCCATCAGAAAAGTATATATAGATTCTGAACAATCAGTTAAATTCAAAATAAATCTTAATTTACCAAATCCTTCAAATGATTTCCTCTCAAAAAAGCAAGATTGGTCCTTGCTTTTAAATCCTCCTCAAACTTATACTTAACATCATTAGGATCGATATTCTCCCATGGGAGTGCTCTGTAAAGGTTATATGATATTAAAGTTACATATCTTCTTTTTTATGTAACAAATTCACGTAAAAATAAAATAATGGAAGCAAAATAAGAACGAAACTTACTTTCTTGCGCTGGGCTTCCTCTTTGGTTTTCCTTTGCCATCTGCGTCTTTCTGCTCAGATCCTCTGGCAGTTTGAGAGGACCCACATGGTAGTTCATTGTCCTTTTGATTTCCTCCATCGCTTTCGGAAATACTCTCGCCGGCGGTCTCAGTTTCCTCTCCACCTCCAAGGTTTTGCAGCTCCTCCTCAGACACAATCACTTCGTCAAATTGCGACGGTACGTCAGGTTGTGATAATTCAATCACAGTCGCCACGATTGGTCCTGTTTCTGATGCCATAGTTGATGAAGGCCCAACATGGGAAACTGATACCAAGGTTGGGACGGGGATTTCTTGCGACATGTTTTCGTCTTCCATTGTTGCTTACGTGTGAACTGTGCAGATACAATAAACGTTGCACTTAACTTGATGTTCCGCAAAAACACTAATTTTACAGTTGGTAACTACACTGTGTAAAGATCCACCATCAATTTTTCAGTTTTTAATCATGTCACTATTTTTAAAACGTTTTTCAAACAATGTCCACAATCACTTTACGCGACTTTATAATTTGTCGTAATATTTTTGTTCAGTCACTTTAGTTTCCGTGGGACAGAATTACATTTAGACCTGCTCATCCTCCTCATCGACTTCTTGTACGTTGCGACGTCTGGTGGTCCTCCTGTTTGTTCGCCTAGCTTGAATCCGGCGCGTGACGTAACGGTAAATTATGTAAAGGCCAAAAACTGCGAGCGCCAGGGCAAATAAAAGAAGAAGATTCGTAGTTTTGATGCAAAGGCTTAAAAAATACAACAAAACAAACAAAAAACAGCAAAATAAAGGATCACATTTAACTTTACACACAACAAATTATGAATTGAAATAAATCATGAGTTCAATTTTAACTTACTATCCTTCGTTTTTGTCCCCCATTGTGACGATCGATGGCAATAATTGTTGTAAAGAAGTTTTTTAATCAATCTTCTATCACTCAATCACCTATAACTTCAGCCGTTCTAGAGATAAGGGCCTTTAGATAAAATTTTATAAAAGTATTTCTTGTAACAGTAATTACTAATTTGCATGAACACTTGCAGTTATTAAGATATAATTTATCCCTCAGTTTTTGTTTCAAATTATCCCAAAAAGCACAGCAGTTACAAAATGATTTATAGAAGACTGAGCCTTGACTGTACTGTCTGAAAAGAAGATGAAGAATAAAAACTGAAGAGTTGGAATGAATTCCAAATGAAATGAAGCTGGCACTCAGCTCACACCAAAATTTCCTTACGCCTTTCCCAACGCAGTAATTATTCGAGTGTTCTATGATAATTCAATGGAACCTTAGTCAAAATGCTTGCTACTTTAACATGCTTACACTAATGCTCAGATGAAAAAGAGGAGAGAAAAGAACGCTTATTTTAGTAAAGCATTGCTTTTCAAAACAACAAAACCAGACAATGCTTTAGTTGTCCGCGATGGGTTTTCTTTCATTTATACTCGATATTGAGCAGAAAAACGGAACAGAGGCAAAAAGCTCTTTAGTCCACACAACAAAATATTTGTCTTATATAATATGAACATATATTTTCTGTACGTTTCTCGGACCGTACAACATCTAAATTCATAAGAATTCGATGTTGGATATATGCATTTACAATAGTTCATGATCAAGAGTAGCAATAATGCATACAAAGGAGTCGGGACTTTTTGGGTGATGGGGGTGGAGGTGGTCGTCTTCTGAAGCAAATGCTAATAACGTAAGTCGGAGTGCAGCAACGGCAACAAGTGAATTCTGGTATGGTTCAACTTAAATCTGTGCTGGTATTGTACTGCAACTTTTCTTGAAAAATAATTCATGAATAAGCATGGTGCTTTGGACTGGAAAGAATTCTTCCTTCGTTCATAATTTCAAAGCCTGCCTTTATGAACCCCGTAGCACAAAGGCTAATTATACATTGACGGGTACCAGATAAAAAAGGGATGTCCCACACATACGTATTATTAGTCAAGATGTTCAAAGAAAGAATCTACGATATGCCTCTATAATATTTTTGGAACGAGCTAAGCAAACTTTCATGGTGGTTACAAATAGCTTACTTCGAATCTTTACATCGTATGCAAAATTTATGTGACACAAATTAACCTGTAAGAGACAAAATGTAAAATTTGCAAAAAAAGATTACTCTTACGATTCCTATCTTTTTATGCAAAGTAACTCAAATTGAAAAAAAGAGTGAAGAATGAAATTCCAGATTTATGAATTTCTTCATCACTTCGCTCATAGTTGTAAAACCGTTAACTTTGTTGTTACGATTCGACTATAAATAATAAACAACATTCAAAGCAAAAAAAGAAATCGCAGTGTTTGTAAAATTTGGTCTACGATTTCGAAAAATCATTCAAATAATTATTGGTTTTTCTAATCTGCATGCTGATAATACGGTGCAATTTTTTTCAGTCGAGTTTGTTTAAAATGAATAAAACCATTTTCAGATTTTAGTTTTCATAAATTTGAATAAGGTTCTTTGTTTGATCAGTTTTATCAAAGGAGTATCGTTTAAGATTGACGATAAGGTGCGAGATTATCATTTTCCACAAGCAGCACTCCTCCTTTTCCAGTTTGTATTTTAGAAAAGTAATAATTAAACGACAAAATAGTGTAAATGCGTTAGGCAGGTGTGACAATATGAAGCTTATTTTTGTAGTAGTGGGAGCCTGCGTTCTCGCGTCGCTTGCAAGTGGATGCATGTTTGGAAAAAAGTGGAATCGTGCAATTCGTGAGCGTACAGAATACAGTTGCCAGAAACAAATGTATAAACCGCGAACAGGAGGGCACAAAGGACCGGACATTGGAAAGTAAGTAATTTTACTTTATCATCTATCATTTCATAGCTGATTGCAAATAGACAGAAATTAATATAGATGCAGGTTTAAAATAGGAAAGCGTCTATATTTAATTGCAAATTAGAATTTATTTACAATCATAGTTTTCAGGGAAGACTGCTGTTATCATATCATATCATATCATAGATATATATCATATTATAAGTTGTTTGTTTACATATCATAGATCTGGGATTGATAATGATAAAACATGCGTCATATCATAAGTAATATTCTTGAGATATTTGTTTCAAATACGAACTAATTTTCCTTTATATTAATGAATTTGATTTTTTGTGAAAGACGGTCTTCACACTGCCTTATAAAATGGAACATTTTCAATATTATGCATACAGGCCACATCTTTCATAGCCTTCTCGATTTTTAAGGACGTAGCCCGGAGAGATTCTTAACATTTTAAAAATATAGTAAATGCATTCTTCGTAACATATATTTGAGCTTCGTTCAAGGCACGCCTAAATTTTATATATGCGTGGATGCAACATGTGTACTAGACCTTAAAATAGAGAGCTATTCCAAGCACAGCAATACCTATACCATGTTTTTCCAGTTTTGGAGAGCAAAAGGCTCAAAATTAACACCATATTTGGTCATGCTGTGCAGTTAGTGCATGTTCTTTGTACCATGATTTTAATCTTTACACGAATCAGGTTGACAAATTTAATGGACAAGACGGCGGTGCAATCATCGCTTAAGTTTTTCTACACACATTCAAAGTTATGGCAATATATATGGCAGTCAAGTGCTGCATAAGGCAGGCATCAATATAGTGGCAATGTGAGCAATAAAAAATAAATATAAGATACGACCATTTCAAATAACGTTTTTATAAAATAGCTGCTGGTACAGAATACATTTCAAAACAAATGACTAATGCGTGCATGACCCACGAAATTCTACCAACAGTTTACATTGAAACATCAATTATCACTGTCAATGTGAAAAACAAGCAGCTACTGAACGAAAAACAAATCTCAATGCAGGCATTTACATTTGTTGGAGAAAAACAAGTTCACAGACTGACAAAAGCAACTTTCGTGCATCGATTTTGGGTACTTTTTGAATAGATCTTGCTGCATACCAAAATACTTATCAAAAGACGTCATTGTTTCTGTGTATATAGTGAGGTTCATGTTTCTTCGTTTCTGGTGTTTCTTGTTTTTTTCACTGGATAGGCATCATGAAAATGCTCCACAACGACAAGCAAAATTACTAGATTAAAACATAATCAAGAGAAATATGTTGTTAGGTAGTACTGCATAGTATAAACATTGAATCGAATATTTTATTTATTAGTTAAGACAACGGAAATGCTGTCACCATTTTATGTAAACAAATCGAGCATATTATACTTCTCGGATATACAACCACAGGACATGACAAAATCATTATTAAGACTTCAGACTAGGCACCAACACAACGCAATAAGTTATTTTTAAATGTTTCAGGGCAATTGTTTGCTTAATTGCATTAGTCATGCCAAAGAACGACCAAAACGTACTTCGGCGACGGCGACGTGACGTTCATGAAGTCCAATATGAATCATTCCTCATTTCTTTGTCCAATGCACATCTGCAAAAAATTCTTGCGGCTGAAGAGATGAACATTGACGTTGATATCGAATATCATGCCGACCAAACCATTACAGGAAAAGTTGTTGACGTGAAGGATTCAACAAAAATAGAATTCGAGCGATCAAGACGCCGACGGGAACTGCAATCATTTGAAGGAGATATGACGATCAGCCTTGATGAAGTGGATTTGTGTAACGATGAGGAGTGCGTGCTTAGGGGAGAGTACGAACAAAATGATGATGGAGCCCCATACTTTCTTGTGACCAAATCAGAAGCAAACGTAAATTATTTTTCTACTAATTTGTAGATATTGCATGAAATCATTAAAAGATGAATGCGCGCTAGGAAAGTAGCAATTTCGATACTGGCTTATTGCATAAGCTCAATGATGATGATAATGATGATGCTCAAAATGATCAAAACTGTCTTTGGTGCTTTATTACAGGCATTTAACCAAATTTGGGGACCAAAAGGTCCCCCAAAGCCACCAAAACCACCTACAACAAAAAAGCCACCTACCACAAAGAAGCCTCCTACAAAGAAGCCAACGCCTCCAAAACCCCCGACTACGCCAAAACCCCCGAGTACTCCAAAACCCACCACTACCGCAAAGCCCACGACAACTACAAAAAGCACTACGTCATCGTCTACTAAAACACCTGGCACCACATTCAACTCAACAACAAAAACAGCTAGCAACACTACATCTACGGTGACGAAAGATATAAATTCAGACAAAAATTCAACAAACAAGCGGAATGATTTGGATAAAAGCAAAAATGCTACTAGCTCCGCCAACAAAACTGTTACAGGAAACAGCACAAGCTTGGGCAATGCAAGTAAGGTAGAGAAAAAGGAGCATTCACTTTCCACAACCGGCTTAGATGGTGTTACTAGCAATCCCTCAGCAAGCCAAGAGGATGAAGAGAATGCTAACGAGGAGTCTGAATCACCACCAGAAGGCAAAAACGAATACAATAACAATGCACACTCTCCAAACTCATCCATGACAAAAACTAAAGATGAAAAAGGCACACAAAAACCAACAGTGGCAACATCAGCAAAGCCACGTAAGGAAGAAGACATGACTTCTTCTCATGATGATCGTAGGCTACCACCTGGAGGAGGACAAAAGGAGCTTCCGGCACCACCAAAAGATCGGGGTTTCAACTTTGCACCTGCTTTGAATTGGATTTGGGCAATCATAGCAGGTATTTGTACGCTTATCTTTTCAGTAGTAGGGTTTTTGTGCAAAAATGTCCTTATTGCGTGCATAAGAGGCTGCTTTGGTCGACGAAACGCCGCCGCGACGATCCCAATTGTTCAATTTGTTACTCCTCCAAGAGAAGTTAACAGGGTCGAGGACAATTAGAAATTGTTTATTTGTAATAAACAAATTTGTAAGGTTATTTTTATTTCTTCGACAACAATTTTGAGTTGTTTTTCGTTGATTTTAGTTGTATTGCATTATGTACTTTACTCAATTTTTCAAATCGATATGCTTATGCCTATGTACATAACATTAGGGTTAGTTGATAAGTTTGTATAGAATGGCAACTTACATGATGCTTTAGAATTCGTACAAGTATGTGGATCGCTCAATGTGGTGTTGATTTATATATCAATATTCCAATGTATTTCATATTTTATTTTGTAAAAGGTTATGTTTTATTTGTAAAGTGTTTGTTCTTCAGAGATTTACATGTACGTATGATGGTAAGTCGCTGCTATAAATATTTGCCTATGGTGGGTACTATCAGTATTGTACGATACATACCCACACATTATATACTCCTAATTTTTATTCCAATTTTTACATTTACATTAAGCTTTCAATAAAAATATTATGTAAATAATATGTACAACTGCTTTTGAGAATGAACAAGCATAATTTATATTCTTAATTGTGAACGAACACAAAATCGGATACTACAGACTTTTACATAAGCATCATACATTAAACTAAGCCCCAAACTCAAACAAAAAGCTTCTGCGGTAATAGCGAAGACATATATTTTTAAAATGACTATTTACAATGTGCAAAAAATTTACTTTCTTTTCAAATTTTATGAACGACTCATATTTTGCATGGATTTTGCAATGGTATACATAAACTTTTTTAATGCAAAGACTTAAAAGAGAATTAATTATTTTTAGAAAAAAGTATAACGATAGGTAAAAACCTAATACATTTAATTACAAATAAAATTCAATTTCAAGTAGTGAAAAAATTCTTACCTACAAAACTGAAGAATACCATACCATATTACTAAACATAACGAAATAGCATGTTGCATATTCACTTCTTACTGGCTTCGGCCTTTGCCAAAAACATTTGACAGCAAGCTTCTTCGTGAGATTCAACGTTTGTACCTAACAAAGGTATGCCACAATATCTGCACCTGTACATTGGCGGCCGCCAACGAGAACACAGATTGCACTTTATTGGCAGTATTGCCGCACGTCTTTGCAAAATATATTTTTTTGCGTCTTCAGGAACAGCATCTGTGAAGCAATTCATTACTTCGTCGAATCCAGCGTCCATAGTTTCCTTCAAAAATTCACCAGTTATAAAACGACGCACCTCGATTGAAACTGCCACTTTTCCGTCCACACAGCTCTTCCATCCGTTCAGAATGACCGGATCTCCTCCATCCCCGGCTGTTTCTACAAGAACAATTAAACAAACATTCAAATAAAGTACATATTTTTATTAAATGGAGTAAGAACATATATATTTAGTTAGTCACCAATTGCATTTCCGTCACCAGATCCAGACGTGGACGCTGCAGAAACACCAAAATTTAGTTTGCGTCCTCGAATGTTAAGATTGGGGTCGTATGACCTTGACGATGGTGGAGTCTCCTCCAATTTCACTGGTTCCTTCTCTGCCTGCGATACTACCTCAACCGCACTTAGTTCAGATTGTGACAGCTCCAAACGGACTTGCCTCTCACTTGAATTGCAAATGTAAGAAAAAACATCATTTGATTCAAATCATTGCATCAAATTAGCCATCTAAAAACTGTGAAATCACTTTAAGAAATCAACTAATTACTCACAATTCTTCCATTTCACTCCAATCAAACTCCTGTGCATTCTGAAAAAAATCCTTTTAAAATACAGAATACTTGGTAATTATTAAAAAGCATTGCATCCTTAAAAACTTAATGTGTGGGAGTAGTCACCGTTTTTATTATTATAAATTATTTATTTATGATGGGTCAAAAGCCAATTTACTTACCCTTACTGTGACATTTTGATAATTCAAAGATGAGCACTTGGGTCAACACTGAACTTGATAGTTTATTGATTGATGAAAAAACAAAATAATATTTCTAGTTCGTCTGAGTAAAAACAAACTCATGAAGATGTAAAACAAGTTCGATAGATTTTATCCGACTACTCTGATTTATTTAAAAGAGCAGAGTATTTTGATCAAAATGGTGTGCATAAACATAATGTAAAATTCATAATAGTAAGAGAGACAAGTAATTAAAAATAGGACATCTGTCTTTCTTAGACTAACTGTTCTGAGAAATAAGGACTTTCACATCTGGATGTGCGAAGGTAGAAAGTAGACTGTGAGACAGAGGTCCAGGTGCATCGCGGACATCATGATATCATAATACCAAGAAATCATAATATGTACCTACCTACATGCTATTTTAAAGAGTGATATGATATACCTATTTTTACTCATACCCCATCTCAATCTTTAAAATCTATATAATAGAAAATACAATATTAAACATCGTTTAACAATCTAATTGAATATTAACTGAGGTTCATATATTATAACATATTCATATAATTCATAATCATAAATGGTAATATAAATGAACTTCTGAAACTTTAGTAAAAGAAATGTATTATAAGAAAAATGAAAGATAATTTGTATTCCTAACAAAAATTTATATCTTAATTATTCATTAAATCTAAAACATATTCCCCAAATAACCCCAACTTCACTCAAAAGCCCAACCCAACCCATTCATCC
>JAQFYG010004051.1:0-11551 GCA_034694325.1 Entomobrya corticalis | reverse complement strand
ATGTATTTGTTATGGCCTGACTTTTCCGGTGCAAAATATTTAAGCCATGGAAAAAAGACGAGACCAGTCTTTATGATGATTATTATTTGTGCCAAAATCTCAAAGTAAAACACGTTGGAATTGTTAGTAGGCTTTTCTCCGGTTGTCATTGACCACAAAAAGCTTCCAGTAGCTTTCTTCAGACTTTTTTTCAGGAAAACTTTTCCATTTTGAGTTTGCTCAGTTTCCAGAATATTGGAAAGGGTTTCAACTTCTGACAAAATCAACGGCTCAAGATATTTGGGTCGACTGATTCCAGATTCTTTCATGGCATTTAATAGAAATCGTTTTTGCTCCAGGTATTGTTCACCCAATGCTGCAGCAACTCCGTAATTTCCGAACCATGATAGCTCATTTAATAATTTTGTTTGGAATCTACCGGATGTGGAGGATTTTGAAAACAATTCTTTGAGTAGGTGAGCATCGTTGATTATTAGAGCAGGCTTGTGGGCTAGATAAACTGTGATTAGTTTCCCGTAGATTTTTGACCATTTGGAGAATGTGAGGTGGGGCTTTGTTCCAATTTGGAACAAATTTCCCAAAAGTGGTATTCCTGGAGGGCCTAAGTTTTTAAGAAAAGAAATTTTATAGTAGGACGACTAGATTTTGTTTATTTATTTTGGTAAAAATGGGAAAGTTTCCCAAATTATCATTTTTTGTAAGTAAATGTAAAAATATTTAGTGTTTTCATAAATTTGTATTACCTGGAGGAAGATGATAGTGCAGTTTTTGTCGTTTTTTAAGAAATATTATTAAAAAGACAATGAAGATTATGGAAACAATCATTGCTTGTTTACAAAATACAACTGCAAAAATTGTGTTCTAAATAAAGCAAAAATATTTTCAGAAAGGAAAATTATATAATATTGAGTCTACGATGGAGATGGAAAAATTTAGATGGAGATTGGGCCCAGTTATTTGAAACAAATTGTAAAAGAATCGAAAATCGACCTGAGCTTATATTTAAAAGAATAATAGTTTGATTTAAGATAAATGTTTGAGAAAACGGACTACTGATTGCTATTTCGACGAACGTCTAACTTCAGAGAGTAAAGTATAAAAAGTAATGACTTGGTTTTCTCTGGTTTTTAAAATAAATGACATTTTGACGTGGGTTTCATTGGTACCTTTTTGGGTATATATTCAGCAGCATTATGATCATCACAAAAAACATGGCTATTGTTATATTATTTATAGATGAGATTAGGCATTGTTTTCAAGCTTTACTGTGAATTCTTGTTTTAACAAAAAAAAATTTTAACTCTGAATAAGCATGGTATGCAGAAAGAAATATTTAAGTCATGTTATGGCGGATATAATAATTGAAATAATTATGACAAAAAAATTTTAATGACAAACAATTTTTTATGATAAAAATTTTTATTATATATTATTATTTGTTATCCATTGCTTCCTTTGAACAAAGAATATTTATGACAGTTTTCTTGGAGAAACAACAACTCCGAGCTCATTTGGAAATAAAAATAGTCCCTTCATATGCTCTATATATTCTTTGATATTCCTAATACTTAATTTATCGTCCGGAAACTTATATTTTTGAACAAGTTTATTTATTGAACATTTTGAATTAGACCAACAACGCTAGAAAAACTATGTTTCCAACCTTTGACCCCAAAAAATATAGATTTTGGATTACCGCAGCTCTCCACTTTGTCAACAACTGTTGATAACTGGTAACCGGAGGCTACAGGTGCGACATATTTAAGCCATGGAAAAAATACTATCCCAGATGTTTTAGGTACAAGTTTAGATTTCTAGACGTTTCATGACTTAAATGTTTTAGGATCTTGCAATGAGGAATTATATCTAATAATTATATGATAATGTGGCTTTTAATGCATGTACAATTATTTAAATTTTATATGCCATATTTTAAATGAAGATTTTTGTATTTGTTAATGAGTAGCAACACTGACCCTTTGTTCTTTTTAAAAAGTAAGGAATGTTTTAAAGCCACAGTTGCATTCCTCTTTCTTTAACATCTGAAGGCAGTAAAAACTTTGTTGGGTACGATTTTATAAAGCAATCCTAGACATTTCTAGTGGAAAAATACAAAAAGGATCAAAGAGATTTTGGTTTATTCAATGACTTAAGAAGATACGGAGCCGAAGCCGCCACCAAAAATAGAAGAACTGTGTGGCTACTGGCTACAAATGCATCAATACACGTATTCCCTCAGTGTATTTTGACAAATTCAATGTAATAGCGAAGCAATTAAATGTATAATTCAATTGCTTCAAGACTAAGAAATTGAAATAGATATAACTTCAAAGTTAGTGTAACAACTAAAGTAATTAAGTATAAATTTTCTTGAAACTTACTTAATATATCATATACTATTATGTTACGCATGAGATGATTTCAGTACATGGTGGTGTAACACTTATGACAAAGTATACCATGGCACAAGAAATAAACTATAATGAACAAAAAATAAACTTATATTTTAAAAAATTTTGAAATATTTTGGTCATTGAAATACAAGTAAAAATTTTCTTTTTATTTCCTCACCGAAAAAACTGAAGAATATTGAACGACGAAAACATGTGCCCTAATGGCACATGTATCACGATCTTGCCAAAACCAAAGAAGAGTTTCTCCATTTGTAGTTAAATCTGAATTATTGTCAGTGGGGTCATGTTGACGTAATATGATTTGAATTGAAGACGAAATCTGAAATAATCATGTACATATTTTAGTTCAATGGTAATAATTTTAATGCCTTTTATTAACAAAAAATAATGTTCGTTTATTGGAATGAGCACCTGTTTTCCAAAATCTGACATTAAGCCAAGATTTGAAAATAAAACAAACATGTAGGTAAGGAACCAAAGATTGCCGCAGCCGAACGATACATTTTTAAATAAACTCTCCAAGTAATTAGTAAAATAGAATATGTCCGAACTAAGTCTTATTAGCAGAATAAACCCAAAAGCATTTGAAAAGCAATGTGATATTCGAAATATATCAAATAACTGTTTATATTTTATCCTAGAATTTATGTTTTTAACGTTATTTGAATGAATTTCTTTTGCAAAATCGAATGAAATTAACCAGATTGATAAAACTGATAAAAGTATTAAAATATTTTGCTGGAAAAAATAATTATTTTCAAAAGTTGCAAATAGAAAATGAAATGTAATTAAAATATTATTTTGGTTTTGAGTTTTGCCACATGGTAAATTACGGAATAAAGAAAAGTTAGTAATGTTTGGCTTAATTTTGCAAGTTTCTTTAAAGGTCTCAACAAATTTAACAGAACACCAAACTGATGCAGTGTTGTTTGATACATTTAATGCGATAAGTATCCCAACCAATAGCTTTCTCCAGATCTAAATAGTGAATAGAAAGTAGAATAATTACCAAAACTCTTTTAATTGGATTTATATGAATATATTTTAGTGGTTTGTGCGTACCAATTTTCTCCATTCACTTGAATTTGATAAAACATATTTATTGGAGTAAATTTCCAGCAGATTTAAGAGCTTATGCAATAATTGCGGTTTAAATATAAGCATGTAAGTAAATCGTATTTTCCATAATGTTTCAATGAAGGTTCCAAAAAGACGAAAGAAAACTGCTGGTTGGAGAGAATCATCCGATATTATGTCAGTTATAAACTGACGTACCGTTCCACTTAAAGCTAATGAGTGGTGAAACAGATGAAGCAATACGGAGATAATGCATAGTATCTAAATGAATGTTGAGTCATAAATATATGTTATTAATTTAATGAACACAATTATAATATAACTAGACAATTACAGCTTGAGTAATCAACAAACTTTTTGTTGCAACCAGATTT
This sequence comes from Entomobrya corticalis, assembly GCA_034694325.1. NCBI lineage: Eukaryota > Metazoa > Arthropoda > Collembola > Entomobryomorpha > Entomobryidae > Entomobrya > Entomobrya corticalis. Next base: position 7,686 of record JAQFYG010004051.1, on the reverse strand, counting down.
CTCGTTTGAACCTTCCGTTTTCTGATGGAACAACTCGAAATGGTATAATGCAAATATAGTAGCAAAATTTGTAGTAATTTTGTAAAAGAAAAGTGTATCTAAGACTGTCGTTTTCATTATATTGCATTTGTAACTGTTTTATATATTTTCAAGTATGCGGTTTGTGCTTTTAGGTTTCAGAAACGACAATTGTGTTCCTCATTTTTAGTTTTCACTATAACTTTATTTAAAATTGTGCTAAAAACCGGTGAACATCTCCCTATATACTCTAGTAACGTTAAGGACATGTTAAAAATATTTGACAAGTTGTTAAAAGTACAACAGCTTTGTTGTAAATAATTTTAATGATTTGTAAAGTATGTTATATAACAATATTATGAATTAAGGGATTACAGTTTGTATAAATGTGTACTATATTTAACTATGCATATTTATATTCCTAAAATGTAGAACTGTATAGCAGTTTTCTTAAATTAATATAGAATATTTAACAACGAACGGACATATTTGCACTGTTACTATTTAATGGCTAAAAGCTACAATAATTGGCAATTTTATTAAGCATATTTTAACAAGTTCTTTAATTGTCTACCTAATTATTAGGCATTATAATAACAAATAGGTACAAAGTATGAACCAACTTGTGTTTGTACAAATAAATATATACAATTACGTATTTTTTTGCAAAATCTAGTTTAAAAGGAACCTAATTATTTTAACTATGTGGTCAGTGTTAGCATATTTCTCCAAATATTTACAAGTAACACAGCGTATATATTTGTTGTTATTACAAATAACAATGAATAGTTGAATTTAATATAAGATGGAGCGTGTGGAAACACAAATTTGATAAACTGCAATGTCTAAATCATAAAATGGGATTCATTAAAAGGGGTTTCAAGGTCTACGCTTAGTTAAGACTATTGCCAATGAACTTTTAACAAAACTTATATTTGTATTTTCTAGATGTTACTTAATCTCGCTTCTAGATAAGCATATTTTTAGATAACTGCTTCTGCAAACAAACCGGTTCTCTGAATAGAGAGTTAATCGAAATAATACAGATGAATATATTTGCACAGAGGGAATGAATCTAACTGGTAATTATGATGATTATGGTTATGTAACCAACAAAATTGCTAGGGAGGACCCAGGAGTTTGAGCGAACTGGAATTTTAGGAAATATAATGTAGAATATAAAATAAATATAGATCAAAATTGTATTGTTTTAATGTTCAAGAAGAGGTGAATGTAGAGCCATGGTTTCTTGTAATGTACACTGTTAATAGGTATTGGCTCATGAAAACTGTGGGGAAATTGCATGAAGTGGGATTTGTTAATGAATGGGGGAAATTGGGGGAGTATGCTGAGAGCAATTTGGAAAGGGATAAGTTTCGGGTGAAGGTTGAGGAGGAGAAGACTGATTTGATTGATATGACAAAACTGATTCCGTTAATAATACTTTGTTCAGTTGTATTAATTGTATCATTAGTAACGTTTTTAGTAGAGTTAATTAGTAAAACACAGATGTATAAAAATTACAGTAGAGATACAAACTTGTATTTGGTTTCAAAATTTATTTTATGTGAAACAGCTATAAAGTTAACGGAGCATAAACCTTTAAGAACTACACGAATACTAATACGTCCGATACAATAAACTGTACATTGCAAATAAATTCATGTTATAGGATAAAATTACAGAAAAATATAATAATTAGTAATAGGTAAACAAAACTTACAATGTTACAATACAAAATCATATATGCAATTTATGAATTACATTTGATATAAATAGCAATTTAATTTTAAAGGTTTAACAATATTTAAATTTAGTCTTAATGACTGCAAATTAGAATTTTAAAAATGAATTAAATTCCAACAATTTGATACAAAGTAATAAAGGGAAAGTCCATTTACTTTCTAATTTTCGTTTCCGTAAGCTTATCAGTTCAGTTATCGTTTCATACCATGTCGGTTTTTTTGGTGTCGATACAAATGCTGCGGCCACTTATAGGCTTCCCCGCATTCGTCGCAGATATACTTTCTTGGTCCATGAACTTTTTTCTGATGACTTCTCAGGGAAGCATTGCCATGAAATCTTGCTCCGCATTGCTCACAAACACATGGTTTCTCTCCCCTGTGCTGTCTCATGTGCACATAAAACTTTGTGAAATCTCTGTAGTTAAACCTCTTTCCACATCCAGGCTCCTCACAAAATCGAAATCTTCTTAATTCTGGTCGGTGCACCTTTGCTACATGATCTTGAACTGCCCTCTTTGACAAAAGCTCCTTCTCACAATAAGTACACTTGAATTTCTGTCTGTCCTCGTAAGCATCATGACAGACAAGATGGTTTTTTAGAGATAATTTGGTCGCAAAAACTTTCCCACAAATTTCACAACAAGCTGGAGGACCCCTGTATTTGCGTTGGGAATTCTTGGGAGTTTCTATGTCGAATTTTTTATCTTCATTTTGGTTTTGTTGATCATCTTCTCCTTCATGTTTTTCCCCTTCGTTTGCACAATACCCCAAAGATTTCAACTTTTCAGATTGTGACAAGATAATAGAATAGAGGGGCTCTGTTTTTCTAAGTAGCAAACTTTTCTTCCATTCTGTGGAAACTGCCTCGCGACGGGTTATAGAAACTAGTGCATCTTCATCGCTTTTGTGGGTCCAGATATGCTCCAAATATTTTCTCATTGTGGCCGGTCTCAAGCAGAATTCGCACAAAGCGCCTACGAGAGGTTTACTGGGATCTTTGTGGAATTTTACTATGTGCGTTCGAAGTTGAGGGAGGCTGTTGGTTTCAAAGGCACAGTCAAGAAATGGACAGGGTTTTGCATTTTCTGTAAAATAAATTAAAATAGATATTACATTATTCGAATTTTTTATATCTAAAATGTTACTAAATAAGCCCATATAATAATATTACTTTCAGTGAAGAGACTGTCTGGTTTATGGTTTTCGTCAACATGTTTTCTAATGATCGAGACTGCATTTCCGTCACTGCCATTTTCCCAATATCCAATGACTTTCAAACAGCCTGGTTCCTGACAATGAAACTGCCTCTCGTCTTCTGAATATTTGAATATGGTGTACTTATAAAGGTAAAAATTATCTTGAAGTCCGTAAACAATGTCATAAACTGAGGTGCGCTGCTTTTGAAAAACAATGCTTTCTCCTGCCCCTGATATAGTAAGTATTTTCCCAGGCCTTTTTTCTCTCTGTTTAGCATTTCTAATTCTAGGTCGACCTCTGGCAAATTTAGGAACAATTTCTCCAAATCCAGAAAGTTCTTGCTCAACTTTTTCATGAGGGAATACAAGTGAAAAAAGTGGCTGTGTTTTTCGAAGTTGCAAACGTTTTCTCCATTCGGTCGCTACAGCTTCTCCCGATTGTATTGCGGCAAGTGCATCTTCGTCACTTTTATGGGTCCAGATGTGTTCCAAATAGTTTCTCATTGATGCCGGTTTCAAACAGAATTCGCACAAAGCGTGTATAACATTTTTACTGGGATCTTTGTGGTATTTTACTATGTGCGTTCGAAAATTAGGGAGTCGGAGTTTATCATTGGTTTCAATGGCACAGTCAAGAAATGGGCAGGTTTTTTCTTCATTTTCTGTAAAATAAATAAAAGTAGATTAGGAATATATTTTTAAAGAATTTAATTTATTTAAAATAATAATTTTATAAAATTTTAAACGATATTACCTTCAAGGAGAATGTCCGAGTTGTGTTCTTCGTCAACATGATTTTTGATTCTCGAAACAAAATTTAAATGTCCGTCACTACCATCCTCCCAATCTGGTATGACCTCCGAGCAGCCTGCTTCCTGACAATGAAATGTCCTCTCGTCTTCTGAATATTTGAACATGGTGTACTTATAAAAATAAAAATTATCTTGAAGACAGTAAACGATGTCAAAAACGGAAGTACGCTGCCTTTTAAAAGCAGATATTTCGAATTCTTCTGTCCGTGGTATATGTTTTGTTTTTCTGGCGCTTCTTCTTTTTATTTGCAATGCAGGTACTTGTCCTTCGACCCTTTTGGAATGGAATCGCCTCAGACCTAGGACTCCATGTCGTACAGTTTCTCCAGCTCCAGTATTTTCTTGTATAACGGTTTCCGGATGGAATACAAGTGAATAAAGTGGCTCTGTTCTTCGTTCTTGCAAACGCTTTTTCCATCCGGTCGCTATAGCTTCTCCAGAATGGATTGCGTCAAGTGCATCCTGATCACTTTTGTGCTTCCAAAAATGTTCGAGAGAGCATTTTGTGGCAACAGGCTTCATGCAGGTTTCACAAAGTATGACACCCTTTTGTGTGGTTGGTTCTGGATGCCTTCTAAACATGTGATCTCGAAATCTGGTCAGGCCCATTATTGTAGAATGGCAAAGAGAGCATGTTCGCAGTACATCTGGAAAATAAAATAAACAAACTGTCATTATAATTTTGATTATAATTATTATGGTATTAATACTGAATTTTTAGAAAATATTTTTTATTACGGTCAACATCTCCTTTTGACCAGAGATGGTTTTCCTCCACATGGCACCGGATTTTCTGAACTGCGCCTATTTCAGATTCTGAAATCATTTCCGAGCATCCCTCTTCCTGACATTTGAAAACCCTTTCTATCGGAAAATACATGAAGGTGGTGTACTGGTAAAGATAAGCGTTTTCATCCAAGCAGTAAACCAGAGAGAAAATGGAAGTTCGTTTTGGCTGAGGTATTTCACTCCTCCGCTTTTTACTATTCTGATTCTGTTTTACAGGAGCTATTTTTCGTTTCACTGGATTCACCGTCACTTTCTTTCTCATTAAAATTGGGGTGTTTGGGATTGGGAAATCTTTTTCTGGTGTACCAAATAAAAACTCTCGTAAACGGTCGTCTCCAGATTTTCTGTTTTTCTTTTTCTTTTTCTTTAAATCTTTTTTCAGTTGGTTAGGAAAAATTTCTCCGGCTTGAATGGCAGCAACCTTTTCCTCAAAGTTTCTGTGGGACCATTTGTGCATGATATCTAGAGGCTTGACACTCGGTCTTCCGCAAGCTTCACAGATGATTATCGGAGCACCTTTCTTCTTTTCTTTGCCAACCACGTGAAATTCCCTGATGTGCCCTCTGAATTGTTTTGGCGTTCCGGAGCACTTCTTAGAACAGATTGGACATGATCGGGTTTTGTGGTCCAGTAGGTTTATTGAGTTGTGGGATTGGCGAACATGGGTTCTGATGTTTTCCAAAATGGAAGAGTCCAGAAAGGTGCCAGGGATAATGGCTGAGCAACCAGGTTCTTGGCAGATGAAAAGTCTTTCGCCAGGAATAAATCTTATAACGGAACAACCAAATATGTACAGATCGGGACTTATGAGATGTACACGTGTACATCTGTCCATCATATTGTTGAAGATCGTCGTCTCACTACCCGCCTTTATTTCTGGACACCTGATGTAAATTGTTAATTAGTATTTATTTTTTCTATAGGTAATGCCACTAAGCCACAAATGAAACTATTGACTGAAATTTATTTAAAATTTTATATTATAATGCTTACATTAGTGGGTCTTTTCTAGCGAAAGTTTTTGTCTTCATACTCCATTCACAATCCATTGTTTCTTCAGATGATTCAACAGATGATTCGACATCCTCTTCCTCCTCTTCATCTTCGTGTTCAACTTCCGGTTTAACATCTCCAGGAGACGGGCAAAAGTCGACATCACCAGGGTCGTCATTATCGTCAAAATATTCATCGTCATGTAGCATTTCGTTCTCAATGTCATTATCATCCCATTCCCCTCCAAACTCCTCCATTTTCTCGTCGTCGCCTCCATGAAATTTTTGTTTCGTACACAATGAATGACCTCCATCTTCCTCCTCTGATTCTTCCTCTTGGTGTTGGCCATTCTTAGATAAACTTTTCTTCAGAAAGTCGTACGCCCGCATTTTGCTCTGTCTGACCTGACGACGACCTACACCAACACTAGCAGCACCTGAATAATTTTGGAGTCGAGATGAGGTGGAAGGAGTAGACATTGCTGGTGAAGCTGAAGTGTTCATTACAGATGACGGTGTACTTGAACTTGCCCGAAGTTGCCGAGAACTAAGTCTTGTCAGACGAACCGAGCAGGATTGAAGGCGCTCTGGCCCTAACTGGCACGACCGCGAAGTGGTGCTGGTGCCACCAGGACGTGTTCTTCTTGAAACGTTAGAAGTAGTAGCTGCATTGTCTTTTAAACCTAATAAATATACAATAGAACAAATATTAATTAAAGAAATTGAATTCATTGATTGTTCACCAATCATTTAAATATAAGATGAAAGCTGTGAAAATATTATATTGATAATTTTATCAAAAGGTCTCACATCCAATCAGTTGTCTTCTTAACACTTTCCAAAAATTACTCTTGTCACCACCATGGCCCTCAGGCTTTCCTTTGTCACTTGTGGTCTCCGAGGAAAACGATGAAGATGTCATCAGTGATTTCTTCAATGAATTTACGTGCACCATTTGAGAAATCTGTAATCAAATTAACCAGAATTTTTAATATAATGTTCCTTTAATTTTACTTCATATTATTTATCAAATAAATTCGGCAATCATCTTGAATTAATACTTATTCACGTAGTACCCTTAGATCTTCAATTATCCCTTCCAACCTAAGAATCTCCCGAAGAGCTCCCGTACAAGCCTCACAAGTTGACGCCGCGTCCCTCCCACAAGCACTTGCACCTCCAAAGACATCCTCATTCCTGAAAGAGCGACCCACTCCCACTGGCGCCGATCGAGAAACTGAAGAAAACTCCTCCAAGAATTTAAATAAGTTAGAAACTTCTCCCTTTCTCCCTCCAACACCTGCACCAGCGACATTGAGTAGTTTGCACAGTAATCTGAACGCCAACTCAAATTGAAATGAGTCCCCATTTCCACCATCATCCCCATCCCCACAGCAATCGAGGTCACAAATCACACACTTCTTAATAAACTCATCATCATCCCCCACTTCGTTTTTAGAAGAGGAGGAACCCAACTTTACTTTACTCTTTCTAGGATTCCTTCTCATTTTATAGCACAAAAGTAGCAATTGTTAATTGGCCTGACTAAGCAATAAGGAAGTTAAATTAAATTTAAAATTATGTACTGACAGTGACGACAATTAAATCGCTCTTTGTCAGATTGTTATGTGCTTTCGCTTTCACTTTCATTTTGCCTTATGATCACCTTGTATAAAAATGAATGCTTGCTGGGCTTGCTCGTGTCCTTATTTTGTGTTTATCGAAAAGCTAAATAAAAATACTTCTCAATTCTCAGCAGCTTGCCGCCATCTCAGTTTAAATATATGGGGTAGTGGAGTATATTATTATGATGAAAAAGTCATTGAGTTTTACAACAACAAAGAAAACAAAGCAAAAAGGCAAAAAGAAAAGGGGCATGGCATAATATGATTTGATAATATGGTATTGTTCGAGAAATGAGATGGACACCAGGCGAATAAATTTGCGAATCGACTTGCTGTTGGAATTACTGTTACGTTACGAACATAGGAGCAGACAAAACAGAATAATAATATGTAAGCATACAAATGAATAAGTCGCCAATAGTAATAAAGCTGGTTAAGTTTCAGAGTGCCCATAGGCATTTATTCCCCGTGATCGACAACCCCTCTCTATATGTCAAGTTATAGACCAC
>JAQFYG010004050.1:0-11554 GCA_034694325.1 Entomobrya corticalis | reverse complement strand
AAGCTAATTTTTTACGTTTTGTCTTGAAGTGCTTGTTAGTGTTTTACGAGTTTTGGCATATTTTTGTATGCAATTTAATGTTAGTTTACCATCCATATTTATTTATAGGTCTATTTCGCTGTTGGTGCCACTGATCGAAACAGACATTTCTGGTCGTAATTTTTACATGGCACAAATTCGTATCGCCGGTATCGCCAAAGTCCTTATGGCAGGGAACTACAGAATCCAGAAGGAGGCTCCAGACTTTCCAGAAGCTAAAAAGTTTCTAGAAACCCATCTTAAAATACCTGGATTATCCATCAGTGTAAGATTTCCGCTGCAATTTTGTGATGCAACATTACAGACAGATAATGAAAGTACTAATTTTTTACTAAGAATTAACCATAACATATATATTTTTAAATTAGAGACTGGAACACATATCAAACTTGAAGTGGCATTTAGAAAATGTTGAAACTACTTCCTTTCACTACCGAAATAGAAGCTCAAAGTACTTGACTTCCCTTAAGGTAGACTGCGAGACTATCAATATAAAAAAAATGGAAATGAAAGCACCTACCTTTCTACGTCATTCTCTAACTTGTTTCTGCTACACATGCTCTCATTTGGAAATCATTCCAACTGCGTTGGAGTTTCTAGCTGCACAGGTATTTAGTAGTTATTTCTAACAGTTAGGTTTTCGCCAAACTTGAAGGAGTTTATCCATTCAACTTATATTTTTGTTTCACTCTAGGCTAAATATGCTGTTAGAAAGTGGAAAGTTAGTATGGCAGTTTTGGAATTGGGCAGATTACATCACCAACGTGCCCTTTTCCGGGTGTTGTTCAATATGGAATACAACACGGAACAATTGCAACCCATTGTTACTAGAAAACCTGCTGCAAAATTGATGCACATGATGTATGGTCCCTTTTTCTTCACTCCAGGGTTGCAAATGCAGCTAGCTAACATGGAAATTTGTCCAGTGAAGGATGTAGCACAAATAGTGCAGCTAATGAACACTGCACTACGGCTCACAGAACTATTAGATAACCAGGATTACACTCTGAAGGCCCTTCCTTTAGAATTAGGAACATGTGCTTTGTTTGAATATTTTGTAACTTCTAGGCGTATCAAGATTGCAGGTAAAAGAAATATAAAATTAGCGGAATCTAGGGAATCATTGATGATATGATAATTGATTGATTAGCGTTTTAATTAAATGGTCCATTATGATTTTTTTTAAAATTTAGAATCAAATATCAAAGAAATGCTCCAAGCTCGAGTGGAACAACAGGAGAAGGAAAATACTGTACTAGTCGCAGAATCACCCGAGTTATTAGAACAAACAATATTACCCGATCTGGTTGTTCCTCCTTTGGTACGAAAACGTGGAGCTCAGCAACTACCGCCTTCAAAGCAACAACAACATGGCCGCAGGGCTAATGTTACTTCTCTCAGACCCCGGAGAATTCTCAATAGTAAGGCTCAGCTACAACAACAGGAAGTGTCTTCAATGGTTGAGCTTGTCGATCTTACAAAAGTAGAAAATATGGACGAAGAACGTCATGTGCCTGTCATACCACCGCCGAATTTTGATGAAAGTAATGGCGATTAGTTAAAATTGTCTTTCGATGTATACTTTCAAGTTAAAATATCTGTGAAGTATTATTGCCAAATGAAAACATTGTACTTTTCTAGTTGTGGATTGGAAACATGACTGGAACTTCTCACATGAAAGCACAAAAACTTGATGTACAAAGTAACAAGCAAGCAGCGTTCAAATTCTGATTGCTAAACCAATTTTTGATTTTTAAAGTTAAACTATGTTACGCTTATTGTATTCTAGTGTTCACATTTCATACAAGAATAAGATAATCTGGATATGAGTTTAAGAACTGTGTCTTAAGGTCAATTGTACAAATAATTTGCCTTTCGACTTGACAAAAACAGTCCATTAGATTTCGTACTACAAGGTGTTATAATATAAGTTATGTCAGACTGATAGTGATAATTAATTTTTGTTGAAGGATGTAAAAAATTGCAATGAAATACAATTTTTGTATATTCTCAATTATCACTGCGGCTTTGCTTGTAAATTGCAACGAGCAAATCCTTTATATTTTAATTATAAAATCTTTGATTAAAAGATAAAAGTTTAGGATATTTGTAATTTGTTAATAGATTTTACATAAGTATATGCACAAACAATAATACAATGCAAGGATTTTTATAAACCAATTTAAAATAAGTCAACTATCAAATACAGATTTTATTAGCTTAAAATTTTCAGCGACAAAACAGGTTTATATAAAATTTCGAGTTTATCGAAATTGAATTTTTTGTAAGTATGAATTAACGAATAAAATGCAAGGTGAATGTATAAGGTAATAAGTAATTTTATGTAACTGCATGTTACACATAAAAAATAAGTTCATTAAACATGATCGATTTGCATGTAGTCAGCAGTGTTCAAATGACTTTCTTGGGCCCTTTCAATTTCATTTGGTTAGAGATTTTCTATTGAATTATCCTTACTTTGTTTTCATCACGGTTGATTTTTTCTAGGATTGCACTTTTTTCATGAAATTTGTCATCTGATAATCTAATAATGATATAGCATTAAAGTCGATGATATTTGTTTTAGGCTGATGTTTCTCCTCGCTACATATATCATTGTTCTTGTTGTTGAAACATTCATCTAAATCATGGGCGTCCACAAACTCTTCATCATCAGAAGACCATTTTCTCTCTTCCTCCTTAAAATATTCTTTCGCTGGTGCTGCAGGTGAAGACCGTTCAAACTTCGTCTTAAACAATTCCTTCGACTCTTCAAAAACAGTTTCCAAGTTGAATTTAGGCACAGGCTTTTGTCTCCAATTTTTGTTAAGACCTTTGAAGAAAGGATCAACAGGATAATACTGCGTTCTACCGTTCTGTGTATATTTCCTATAGGAGTTTCGCAGGACTCGCTGCTTTGGTTTATCTATCTTCGGTTTATTGGTTGGTGGTGGGGGGTACAAATGTCGGAACGCTGGATTGCATCTGTGAGCATTCTTATCTTCACCCTTCTCCCCGTGAGATACACGATTTCCTCTGTAAATATTTAGTAAACCCAGTGTGACAGCCCAGAACAACACTGACACTATGTTGCCCATTTTAACAAGTCGGTATATGGTGTACGTTTTCTAAAAATCTGGACCAACGGATGGGGAAAAATTTTTCTAAATGGTTGTTGGTTTTATTGAAAACTGGGAAAATCTTTGTACCATTGACTTTGACTCCCTGGATACATTTATGCTAAACCCGTTCTCAATAATAACCTACAAGCTGTAAAACGTCTGGCTTGTTGTAGAATTTGAGGCGATTAAAAATGGAGGAGACTGATGTAGAGAGAAAATTAATTTGGACTATTGGGAGTAGAGAACGAAATGGACAAGAAGCAAGAGACTCTTTTTGGTGACGGCGATGCGGGACCGAATGCTGAAGCTGGGAATGAGTTTGATCTAGAAGAAATTATTTTGAAGTCACAGAAGCGTGACGAAGGAGAAATAACTCGGGGAGGACAATGCTTGAGTTGCGAACATGTAGATAGAAAACCGGCATGTACTCCAGATCAAAGCAAATGTGACATTATTCCAAAGACATATGAAGAGTGGCCAATAAAATTAGAAACCAGTCAAAAATCCAAGAAACTTGGGAACAGAAAATTCAACTTTATCGCGTTGCACACAGCATTGACGCCAAAAATTGTACAGATAAGAGCAATTCAGCAACAACACGATGAGAGTGTCAAAAAGTAAAAACTAAATCATTGAAAAATGTCTTATGTCTCTCTTCCATTGTATCCAAAATATACACTTAGAACTCAATTAAAAATGATTTTATGTGCCAAATTGTCAAAATTCTGTGCAATGATTTTCTAAAACAAATAAAATCTCAAAGTGAACAGTAAATTTTAAGAAAATGAAGTGCACGTGCGAAAGCACACATTAAATTTATTTCAAACATACTACATTAAAAACTAAACTTTTTCTGTTTCTAATTCCATCTCATATTCAATCTGGACTTTAGGTTTCTTCGTCTTCTTTTTTGAAGGTCCTGGTTGAGGTTTCTTTATCGATTTTTTCTTCATATCCTTGCTGCTACTGCCATTTTTGCCTGATTTACTGATTTTCTTTTTCGATTTTTGCTCCTCGTCGGATTCTAAGTTGTCTGTATCATCATCAGAGTTTGAAAGATCTTCATCATCATCATCATCCAGTGCTTCATCCATGTTAATTTCATCTTCATTAATATCCTATTGATCAAAATATACAATTAGAGCCCATGGAGTATAAACAAATTTATTGAGACATTTCTATTCCATTTCAGCATATACCTCCATATCGGAAACATCACTTTCTTCGAATTCATCAGCAGCTACAAAGACACGATCTGGCTCCTCCTCATTTTCTTCCTCTTCCTCAAGCTCTCGTTCTAGTTCTGCTTCAACGCTTTTGTCGATCAATTGCTTCTACAATTTACAAAATTCATTTAGTGTGGCTAATGTGAGTACGAGTACTCCCGGAAACTGACATTTCGTTCTGTTCGACAGTTTTTGGTTACTAAAATATTCATGATAATGAAAAATATGCAACTTACCTTGTCGCCTTCTTCCTCCTCTGATTCATCTTCCATTTCTTCCTCTTCATCTAGGTCTTCTTCCTCTTCAGCAAGTGCCTTATCAAACGCTATTCGCGGGAAGTTGTATATATCGCCATACTGAAAATTTGAGTACAAACAAATCGTATTGTTTTATAATTGAAATTAATTGAAATAAATGCTACTGAAAACAACAAATCTGAGTCACTTACAACTCCAGCCTTTAGACGGTCCAACAATCCTTGTTCAATAACATTGTCCAATCTGGCAGCTACTAAAGCCTTTTGTTCTCGTCTTTTTTCTCGTCGCTCGATTTTCCTTTGGACAGGAACTAACTTTTTCCTGAATTATTACAGAGTAATCGAAAAACATTTAGCTAAATATTTATTTAATATTGATGTTCCTGTCAAAGCTCATTATTAAGCTCGAAATTCACATAAATCATATAGAGCTTAATCAACTTACGATCCATGAAGCCTCAATTTCCTCATACGAATAAGATACTGCGTTATTCTCACTAAACGTTGTTTGCATTTTTGTCTCAAATAGTTGGGCCAAAATACCAAATTTTCATTGATTTGCTGCAAAGCCTTATGGAAATTTCTGGAAAGCTTAATCTTCTCCCACATTTTATCTGGAAACGCCGACCTAAATAAGTTTTTAAAAAACATAAATTACAAAATAAAGTACATGTGATTAAACTTATAAATTATATTAACAGCAATAGTAATACAAGTACACTCTTCATTATGCATACCTTTCGATTGTCTTAAGGTACAAATAACAGATTCCATTCTCTTCTCGAACTGTTGCATACTGACTGTTAGCCAAGGGACAGGATACACGACTACATAAACCAGTCAAATTATACTCATTTCGGCAGAATTTGTGGGTTTTTGTGCTACAAAATAAAGAAAATCCAAATTGTTATAAAGATCAACCAATTCAAACATTTATAGCTGACACTGAGTTAAAAATTACATAACTGATTTCTTTACTTACTTCACTTTAAACGAACAAAAGGATTTGTTAATGATTCCCCACACCACCTGAGTATAAATAAAGAAAATTAATAATTACCAACTTGTACTCCTTGGCTCGTTATAAATATGACTTAATTTTATTTTAGAAAGTACTCCACCAAATTAATATTGCGCTTTAACTCACATCGTCGCTCTGCATTTTGAAGAAAATAACGAGCAAAACTGCTCACTCAACAAAAACAGCAACTGATACTTTGATACTAATTAGAAAAATTTAAATGAAGTAGTAGTGGAACAGTTGAAAAATCAGACTTAACTCCTACTTTCAAACATTTTGTAACTCTAAACTAACTTGTAAAAGTATTTCAGACATGAAATCAAATCGCAGTAGCTCAATCAGTGACTTATAATTAACCGAAAGCACTGCAAACAGATATGCGTATGGCGATAAAACGCATTTGAGTGTTCGCAGATTCACAACAACTATTTTTGTTATTAGAAATGCACACACACATGCGATGTGTGTGGAATATGAAGTTCGCGGTGGCCGTCTCAATTTCTCCATATTATTCATCTGTATGCACTATGCACCGCAGTCGCACAGTATTTTACACTTTTAGCTTTCTTTGCAAAGATGAAGATGAAAGACAGCTTACTTTTGATTGACTTTTTAATTAATTTTTGCCTTATGCTTTCATGAATGATAGTGGATATATGCAGATGAAGCATAGAAATGTATTAATTTTACATTCAATTGCATTTGATAGTTTACAAGTTTGGATCTCTAGCAATCTTTGGGGATCATATCATAATCATATTCCACGCCACGCTAGACTTCCGACTTCCGGCATGCATTTACCATTGATCAAACTGATCAAACCTTCTCTGTTTCTACCCCCTCAAATTGCATTCGATCCGATCGATCCTTCATGTTGGCAAGTCAACTTTCGCCACATCGTTCATATTCATTTGTGTTTCTTACTTTCTGACGACAATAAATCTGCCACGAAACTCCCATAACCAGAGAGCTCTTTGCTAACAACACAGAGATACAAGAAATCTCTCGTGATCATAAAAGTTTAATTTTAATGTACTTAAGCGGATGGAAAATAATCATTGATGCATAAAACAATAATAAGAAACGAGGAGTAATATTTTCTGCCATTTTGGCTTCGAGAAGGATTTATCACAAAATGATTAGCTGTCCAAATAACAAGAAAATGACCCAGCATGATTCCTGTCAATGGCCACCCAGACAGTCATGCTTATACGATCCCCGTCCCGGTGTCCGATGTGCTCCGATCAAAGAGGAGTATCGATTGGAACATGATCTCCCCCAAAAGCCAGACTTTGCTGTAGACCATAAAGAGCCAATTGTTGTCGACTGGCCTCCAAAACAACCTCATATTGGTCAGGGGGATTTCTGTGAACAAGATACAGGAATTCGAGAGGATCTTTTAAGCAAAATACCGACCCAGATAATTCCACAAGCTTTAACTGTTCATGGAACACCTACTCTGCAGCCAGGTCAATTACAGTCGCCTGTACATCATGCAAAATTAAATCATCCTCTGTGTCCAGACGGACTGTTCCACATGGAAATCACGCCCCCGCAGCCTATAAAACCGGAAATTCGTATTCCTGATTTGGGATGCGCAGTTAGACAACCTGTAAGACCCTGGAAGCAATGCATTGAAAACACATTGATCAACGATAGGGTGAGGCGTCCGTTGGCACGATGGTGTCATAAACGGCCGTTACCACCATTGGTCATACCAACAACAGAGCTGCAGAGATTGAAAGATAAATGTACAGAACCTGAAAGGAAGGTGAAGGAAAGGGAGGATCGGATTAGGCAAAGGGAAGGTCAGCGTCTGGAATCAAGGCGTCGCATGGCCAAATGGAATTACACAGTAGAAGTATGACGCTTACAATAATGAAACTTATTTCATAACCTGACCATTTATTTAATTGCTTTTGTGTTTAAAGAGTTTGCTGGAACGTAAAAAAGAGAAGGAGGAAGGAAAGGAACGCGCCGAACGAGAAAGTCTTAAGCAACTCATGAAGGACATCAAAGCTGGTAAAGATCTCCATTCTGAAGAGCAACTGGCTCGTGCAAAAAAATTGCAGTTGTATGGAAAGGGTCTGATCAAAGACTTCCATTCTGCCTTGGCATTTTCAAAAATGGTCCAGGATATTGAAAGATCACGGGAAAAGTCGTTGAATGACAAAGAAGAGGAAATGGAGAAAACGCTTCCCATTTGTGACACGAAATGCATGAGGAGAATGATTCTTGAAAACGAGCGACCTGAGTATCCCAAAAGGGCAGATAGGCCTAAGCGTATTAATGAAAAGTAGGAAAGAAACAGCAGGAACTTTATATTTATATTAATTAGGTAATTGAAATATGTTGCGTTGTTTCCTTAATTTGTGTTCTTAATGACTTATAAAAGGCTCCTGAAGACTCTTCAAAGTATTGAAACGCGACAAATAGAACAGAAATGTGAAGTGGATAACCAGGTTCGTGAAATGAAGCAAATGTTGAAAGACAACATGCCCGAGCTACCTCCAGCATATTTGAAACATATTGCGGAACCTGTTTGCGAAGAAATATCGGTATCCATAATCTAATTGTAGCATCCTTTCATATTAATTAATTGTGCTTTATTTCCTCTCGTGACTTTTAAAATAATTGCTTTGTTAGGAAACAGAAAAGTTCATGGAACGTCGAAATCAATTTTATGATGAAATTGATGACAAATTGGCTGTTGACGCATATATAGAGTCTCATGAAAAGGAAGTTGAACGACAAGCATGCGAATACGCAAAATATAAAATCCACAAAGATCTTATCAGGAAACAGACTGAAGAGAGAGTATGAATGAACTATTGTTTTCTAAGATAGAATTTTGTTTTCAGCAAAAAAAATTTTTTTTTGATGGAACAAATATTTGCTCAAACCGTTCTATATCTCATATTATATTTGCAGTTAATCAAAGAGAAAGTTCAAAAAAATATTGCAAAGTCTGATGCTGCCGCGAAAGTTTTGGTCGAGATGCGAGCTAAAAAGCAAAAGGAGAATCCAAATAATTACGATACATTAAAAGAGAAATGGTAAGAAATACACAAAGAAAATTGATGAGGTAAGTGTTTCGCTGCAAATTAATGGTTTGTTACTTTGTAAAAACAGGGAAGAAGAAATCCAAGAAAAGGAAGATGAGAAGAAGGAACAGCAGCAAAAGATAATGGACAGGGTCATAAAAGACTTTCTGGAGCGTAAAGGGTATGCATATTTGCTTACAAATAAGCATAAACGATTCCATGGAATGACAATGATGAATGATGCTAATTTTGCTCAATTTTGTCAGAGTTGAAAAATGTAAATGGCAAATGCGAGACGTATCTCGTCTGTGGGCTCGTGAACGCCTTGTTGCTGTTGAGAATTACGAACAGGAGTGTGAACGCAAGAATGTGCGACGTCAAGAGGCTGAAGAGATCCAACTGTACAATTTAGCTCTTGCGGTATTGCTGGAATTGGAAATAATATTAAAATTTTTTATAACCTTGTCATTTCACTTGAGCATTCCCTATGCAGATTATGAGGAAATGTTTTATTCTGAATCAATAGTCAGAGAAGAAATGCCAACAGGAACGGGAAAAGATGATGGAAAATGCATGGGCTGAAAAGATAAAGGGTCAATACTTTGAAGAGATGCAGGAAATGAAAGACTACGCCCAAGACTGCATTCGCGATTGGACTGGTAAAGGTAGAAGTTCGATTCCCATGCATATGGCTATGAAGGTAAATTAATGTAGTACAGCGAGCAATAATTTTATAGAAATAAAATAAATGCTCACATCAAAATCAATTCACAATTGTTCTTTAGAAATGGGAACATGATTCGCAAATGGATCCCAGAATGTTCCGTAATTATGAAGAAAAGAAACGTCGAGAGAGCGGAGAAGACGAACGAGGGGCTGGAGATGCAGATGGATATGCGCTTCTGCTAAACAGCCAGCATTATGTTAAGAACAGTACTTCACCAGAAACTACTCAGGCCACTGCAAGACGATTGGGATTTTGTTAAGTAATCTGTCCCGTGCGTAGTTAGAATATCATGCCATTTTATAAACGCTTTCATCAAGAAATTAGAAATTCATTATTGAAAAATAAAAGCGGCCGGTGGCCACTACTACTACGTTGTATTAAAATAGTGAAACATATTTTAAAGCATTGCATAATAGTATGTGTTAATTTTTTATTCCTATTTTCACATGGATTTCACGTAACGATTACTATTATGCAATATGCAACTAGCAATGTCAACGCAAATGTGCGTATATTTATTGCAGATGATTAAGAAAAAGATTGGTTAGAATAGAAGCGCAAAAAATGGACATGGATAAATAACTTGTAAATCAAGCTCAAATGGTTTACTAATGTTTAGCAGTTTAGCACTGACTTTATTTAATAATACTACCATTTGATGAATTCATTCACTACAGTCTACTAAAATGCAAGTTAATTCATAAAAGTATAGACAATGGATTTATGCATCCAAAATTTGCTATTTGCACTTTTTGCAAACAATCCACACATTTATAGCAAAACCCACCAAGCTCAAAGCCGTCCTTCCGTACTGTAACTTATCCCACTTTGTAATCAACTTCCTGACGTAGCTCTCGTCCTCGTCGGTTTCTCTGTATTTGCTGTCCTTCACAGCAAAAAGTGCATCATTAACGGGCTTCATTAAAAGAAGGGTGTAGGGAGCGATTAGGGCAGTGATTCCAGACACGAGCAAATAGCGAGTATCTTCAGTCTTCATGAATAGTTTTATTGCCAATCCCGAAGTGGTGATTATGAGGGAAATGGCAATTTTCGATCCGTTTTTGTACAATCTTTTCCATGATGGAAGCGGGTCACTTGTGGCTTTGATGCTTGGAACTGCCATAGCGGTGATTCCCGTACTAAATCCGGCCATAATGCCGGACGTGAAAAGGCATACTGCTCGGTCGTTGAATTTCATTTTTGCAGTTTGAACGCTGTATCGTGTGCCTAAAATAAACCGTCATTATATTAGTCTGCCATCTGCAGGGAAAAGAGTTTTAAATGAAACTAATACTAATCTTTGTTATAACTATATAGTCTTATATAGAAAGTACTACAGAAGGTTTATGCAGGCAAAAATCTTGCTGAAAATGATATAGTTATCGGCAGTAAGCGTATTTTTATAATGGGAAATAGTCCCTTACCACAAAAGTAGATTTAACTATTCCCAAGCCGGTACCTGAAAACAAGTTTGTCACATTGACTGCTTTCTCAGCTGGATGAAACCTTTGTGTGCAAGTTACAGAATGAAACACTTGCTTATGTTTCATGAAACGCTGCGAGCATGAGTATGGTACAGATATAGAGCTGAGCAAATATGTGCGTGAGAAATGTGATATTGATATCGTATTACCTATATATGTGCACATAGGGTCTATTATATAACATGATGTAATAACCAACAGCTAATCTCAAATTCGACTCAGAAGCTTTTATACTTTATGTACTAATGTACTATACATTTTTATACTTTATTTATTTAGTAATGTAATATATATCACATTATTCAAAACGCATTTTGTCTTCAATAATTACAAGCATGTAAAACTCTATAGAAAATCGCCGACGTGCCTCGTGCCTGAATACACAATCTTGTACCTTGGTCAACAGCTTATATTTTTCCAAACTTTTGTTTGCCATTGCATTGTCATCACAAGTCAGAAGCTTTTCATCATCATCAATTTTATCTCATGTTTTTATGATTTTATGACTGGCAGCTATTCTCTATTTATTGTCCACTTATTTGAAGTCCTTGAAAATGTTTGGATGAATGTCGGATGAAAATTGCTGAAAAATCCAAGAGAAAAAAAAATCTACTGGAATTATATAATATATTACC
>JAQFYG010004049.1:0-11555 GCA_034694325.1 Entomobrya corticalis | reverse complement strand
CTTCTTGCGCTAATTACGTTAATTAGCCGCAGCGTGTGCAAGTGGAAGAGAGAGGTCATGATCGTGATGATAATGACTGACAGCATCACGCATCAGCCGGGTTTTTACATTACATCTGGCACTTATCTACCTCGGTATTTACCGATTTATTGATAATCTCATCGTGTATTATATGTCCAGAAATATAAACTGCTTTAAAATCAATCAGCAACATCAACGTTTCGGAAAGAAATGATAATTTCCTTGTTGCCCAGAAAGCTTCATCCAAATAAGTTATCTCGTTTTTGCAAAATGTAAATGTCAAAACAACTACATTTATTATTTGATGTGTAAATTTGCCAGCATTTAAATTTATTGATTTATTGTAGTTGACTGTAAAAACAAGTTTTGTGATTTCTCCAAATTTTGGGACGAAAAAGCCTGGAGGCAACCCGTAAAAATAAAAGAGATGATTATTCGGATATTTAAAAAGATTTTGTAGCAAAGATTGCTCTTTTGTTTCTGTTTTAACAATGAAAAAGTAAAACGCTAAAATAATAAAGCAATAATATGCTGAACAACTAAGTTTTGGAAAATTAGAATCGGCCATTTCAATTTATAAATATTATAGTTGCTTTGTTTACACGTCGATATTTTAATTCTGCTTAGTACAATGGTTCCCGTATTTCTGACTAAACACGCATTTTTAATGCGTCAGTTAAGAAAAATACATTGGAGTAATAGTGTTTTGCTGATAACATTCAAAGTAAAACTTTTATTATCTGTTGGTGTTAGTATGGTATAGTATATGTTTGACATATAAAAGGCCAGCATAAAACTAATTGCGTTATGGTTTTATATTATGTACAATATTAATAACAATTGAGCTTTCATTGATATGTATATAAAGAAACAATCAAAATTTAAAGGACAACTTAAATATTTTTGATAATGAGTTTTACTGGAATCAATTATTGTATTCTTTTTAGCTCAACATGGAACAGGAAAATTAAACTTCAGTTTTAATTTGTAGCATGTCTAAATGTAATACATAAGCATTGATCATGTGAAAGCATACTCTAAAACAAAACGGCATTTAGTTTAGCATAAAACTTACTTAAATGAAAATGTTGATTCTCAGTAAATTATCGGTAAACCTATGGTCATACTATTATACTTTGCAGAAAGTATATATTCAGAACCAGCAAGTAATTAGATAAGCTACTTGTTTTCTCTAAAAAATCAATTATTATTTGGAAATTAAAATACCCTTACAGGGAAAAATAGTTGAATATTAGTTGCAAACCGTAAATTAAAAACATTTTAAATAACCTTTGCTGAAATCCATTTCCTGCAAAATCCTACAAAATAGTCAAATGTCTGCGGAGAAATAGAACAATTTCGCTGTTTTACTTATTTCCCTATCACCAAATTTTCTACATTCTACAATCTGTACTTTATATTGCAGTACGATTGAACTGATTAAAAAGCACACATTCCAGAAGAGTGCAGATATTTGAATTGATAATTTGAAGCCATAATTTTTGCTATACTATTTTAAAACTAGTTTACAGTATATTTTTATGAAACAACCATTTTTCTGGTTTCAACCAAGAAATTGTTGACAAAGTATTTATATTAAATTAGTCCAAATTATTTGTATCAACTATATTTGATGCTTTATATGTATTTTCAGCACAACCAAGTCCACAGTTTTTAAGGTTTTGTTTGTAAGCTTTCCTCAGTTCTATGATAAACACTATAACATCCATAAAAATAAGGCATATAAATAAAAACCAGACCACTGCCAAATCACTCACAGTTACCAGCACACTTTTATCGTCTTCAAATGAATCCAACTTTATCGGTGCCTTAGACATCATAGTTTTGTCCGAATTTTTATGATAGCAAATATAGTCAACAACAGACATTATATTCCATATATTCGTAACATTATTTATATACAAGGCATCCTTAAATAGATCCAATTTTTCATTAATTTGAACACTACGAAACTTTTGCAAGGAAATTCCCGACTCGACTAAATATCCCAAATAAAGTTCAACTTTCTCAGAAAATATGGTCTTATTCCTATTCATCCAAATTGTTATAGATGTATATATACCAGGATCTAATGTTTTCTCTACGTAACTATACGATGACAAAAATAAACTCACAAGGCGAGGATTTAACATGTCAAATAATTTTGACTCGATAATCCCTTCATTTTCTATTAATGCTAATTTATCAGTTTTTAGTGAGAACAAAATAAAATTGTCGATAGTTGTAAAATTGAACAAATTTTTTAGCCCACTACTTCGCGATGCTGACCACTGATAGTACAGCATAATCATTAAATCTTCCCATTGTATCATTCTTTGATGAGTCAAGTCCGATTTTACTGACAAAGCAATGGACAAAATATTACGGTATTTCTCGTATGAAATATAATTAAAACCTATTAGTTTCTGCCAAGTTTCCATCTGTGCAATTAGCTTAAAGTTAGTATCATTTAATAAATCATTAAAAGACTGTGGTAAATTGTTCAGGGGAGGTTCTGCTGTCATACTGGTATAAATAAAAGAATTATACATGTTCCGTAAAACGATCATAGAAAATAGCCAGGGAATGACTAATGAACAGTTAGATAGTTTTAGAAATTTTCTTCCATTTTGACCCTTTTCTAAAGCTACTGAAATTAGCCAAAATGTATGATGTGGAACTTTTGTCAATTTTAGAAACACTTGGACACAACCAAAGGAATAGATTAAAAGGAGCCATGCATAATTAGAAAATGGCGTCAATAATAGCCATACAGAAGAAAAATGCTGAATTGCCCCTCTCCGTAGAACAAACAAAGTATATTTGATGTTTTGAAATTTTGATCCATACGGTATAAGAAAATGCTTAGTGTATATATTTTTACTGATAAAAGATGATCTTATTGGTAAAAAGTCCTGACAAAAGGTCCTTGATCCATTACAAATGTAATTGGTTAATATACAAACTTCAAGCTGACTATTGAGTAAGCATTTATTTGTATCCTGTTGCTTCTTTATGCCAATATTCATATAAATTAGTTCATTTAAATATTTCCTTACTTGAGAACGGTTGTCCACTGAAAAACGTTTCAGTGAAAACAAAATGCATTCTGTTTTTAAGTTGTATGGTATTTTTACGTAGGGAAGAACTGTTGCTATAATAAAAGAATTTGAGAATGTTAAATCTAAAGGAGAAACTAAAATCACAGACGATTTTATCACGGTCCATCTGTTAAGCTTTATTTTCATATAAATATCAATGGAGTTTATCAAAGGTAAAGGTAAAATCGTGTAAGATACTTGTAGAATTCTGGTAATGTGATTGGTAATTAATGATGTTTTTGAAAATTGCTCATCATCATCACAAAAAGTTACGTTTGTTAACATACTTTGAGTTATTCTTGGTAGATTAACGATGCAAAGTTCTAAAAATCTTAACTTAAAAGGCCGGAATCTTGAAGTTATGTAATTAGTTAATATGTCAGTGGATTTATTGTTGAAATTATTATAATAGTTTTGATGTAATTTGTCAAAGTCAAAATGAACAGATAAACACTTTTCTTTCACTTTTACACACCACTCAACAAAGCTATCATGCAGATATGATACCGACTCAGAAGTAATTACATCTGATGATGATGATGATATTTGAAAAGTACAATCCTTAAATGTATGGTAAATTAATGTATGTTTAACATTAGTGCTGGATAACGACGCTCTAGCAATTATATGGGCATTAGTTCTTATGAATAAATCAGTATATATCAAAAGTACTTTTGCAAATCTTGAAACTGTTAATTTATAATTTTTAATGCAAATCGCCATATTCTTATAACAATTAGAAAACAAACTTACATAAAGCAAAAAAACTTTCATTTTTAAGATTCGTGTAGTCTGTTTTGAAAGAATACAATCCTATGATCCAACTGGTAGGTACATTTGTTTAAAAATTGATTGTACAGTCACAATCCTTTAAACAAACATTAGATAAGTATTTTGCAAACACTTTCAAACTGCGCAGTGCTAGAATCCGTCAAAATAAACTGTTTCAAGCTTTGCATAAGTTATTCACTTAAATTTCATCATTATTTCAGATGAGTTCAAAACTGTCATTTTAATGTCAACATTTTTAGCTTTCATTAATAATATCATTTGTCGTTTAAGCAATATCAGCAATTATTTGTGTATCATCAACTGATTTAAATATAATATATATATGTGTATAAATTGATTCAAGCTAACAGCTAACAACAAATTTCGTTGTTCTTTAGTTACCAGCAGAGTGGCTAAACTATTATATTAGCACAATTACACAGGGTCAGCAACATTTTTAGCCCGCATTTGTATTTAAACCAGCAAAGGAAAATTATTGTGAACGAATAATGACATCATATCCCAATATAATGTGCAAAATCCAATAGATAGAGAGAGGTTTAAAATGGAAAGTTATCTTTACTTAAAAATCCATTAACACTTTAGCCCATAAACTTAATCGTCAAAACAAACTTAATAAATTTCACAAATTTCCATGAGAAATACAACAGCGTTAAAAAACAGTAGTAACATAAGTAAGAACCAAACTACATCTAAATCATGTATTGATACGAACTGTGTTTCTACTTCTGCAGACGTATTCAATTGAGTTGGAGATGAACCAGTTTTTTCCTCGCCTTTTTGATAAGAAATATAATAAACAATTGACATTATATTCCATCGGCTTTTGAAATTATTCAGGAACAAAGCATTCTTTAAATTTTTTAGCTTCTTTAATGCTGACGATATCTGAAAATGGTAATTATATATTCCAGATTCCACTAAATATCCTATGACTTGTCTAATTTTTTCAGATAGAATCGTTCGGTTTTCACTCATCCACATTGTTAATGTACTATATATACCAGGATCCAAATTTTTTCCACAAAAATATAAGACGATAAAAATAACTTTACAAAACGGGGATTTATCATATCGAAAACTCCGTTGAAAATCGTTCTGTTGGAAACAAATTCAGAACATATTTATTAATTGTTGTAAAGTTATGCACATTCTCCAAGCTTTCTTCCTGTGTTTCCATCCAGGCCTGGTACAAGCAAATTATTGTTTCTTCCCATGTCCATATTCTGCGGTTATTAAAATGTTTACATGGCGTTTTTCTTTTAGCCATCGCATTAACAAAACTTTCATTCGAAATGTATTCTAAATTATTTAAGGCTTCAAATGTTTTTAATTGAGCTACAAGTCCTACGTCAGTGTAATTCAATAAATCTTTAAATGTTTTTGGTAAATTACTTGGCAGCTCATTTGTAGTCATATTTGTATACATAAAGGATGTATACATGTTGCGCAGTACTATCGTACAAAATAACCAGTTGACAATCAATATGAAGTTGTTTTTTGTGAGAAAGTTTCTTCCAGTTTCACCTTTTTCTAGAATTATTGCAACTAACCAAAAGACAGGCTGTTTGAAATTAGAATATTTTAGAATTGTTTGTACTATCGATAATATCAGGAAAAGCCATATATTTAGTGCAAATGGCGCTAATAGGACCCAAACTGAAGTAAAATGTTGGGAATTACCTTTTCTTAAAACATATAAATAATATTTAGTATATTGAAACGTAGCCCCATACGAGATAAAATAACGTTTTGTGTGGATATCCCTTCTAATGAGTGATGAGCGTTTTGGTAAGAATGTTTTGCAGATGAAGTCACTTCCATTACAAATATAATCGGATATTAAATTTTGCAGACAAATTTCAAAAAAATCTTCGTCGTCATCGTCGGATTCAATTTGGGAAAAACAGCACTCGTGCTTGTAGCTGCCAAGTTTTCTCGGTATTATGTTTTTATAAATGTGTTTATTAAGACTAACGCGATCTTGACATTTTTTATTCACTGAGAAACATTTGAAAGAAAATAGTAAGCATCTTTCTAAATTGGAAGGTACATATATATCAGGAAGTATTATCGAAGGTGTATATAAAGGCAAGTAATTTAACTCAGAAACTAAAATTACAAAAGAATTAATTACCATCAATTTGTTTAGATTTAGTTTGAAATTACGTGTGCTAGAGGTTAGTGGAATTGGTAATATTGTATACGATGGTTGAATGATTTGATTTCCCATAGTTCCACTTTTGTCACAAAAGTCTACACTTTTTAGCATATTTTGCGTTACAACTGGGAGATGAACAACACAATATTCTAGAAATCTAAAGCTTAAATATAGCTTTTTTAATTTTGTAGTTAAATGTTCAGTTTGATCATGAAATGATTTATTGCTAATGGAGATATTTTTATAGTTAAAGCCTAATTTACTAAATATATGAAACAGTATACAATTGTTAGGGGATTGAAGACACCAAACTAATAAACTTGCAGGATGAAAAGAAGGCGTGTTGCTAGAATTTGAATTTTCTAAAATGTAAAATGTACAGTCTTTTAACATATTAAATATGTTTAAAGCAGGTAAATTCACATTTGGAGATGGATGTTTGTTTTGACGTTGTTGATTGTACTTAATCCTACTAAAAAGCTGAGGAAAATATTTCGATTTGTAATTAAATTCATTTTTGGTGTTTATACAAATTCAAAAATTTCAAATGAGTAATTAAAAGTGAATTAGTGTGATTCTTTAGTCTGCTTCTCCTTACAACCATATTTCTTAATTTACTATATTATCTCATATAAGTACATTTGATAGTGCAAAAATTTGAAAATATGTAGCCCGAAGAAAACAAAAAATAACATCTATAAAATTACATTACGCTGGTTCATGTATACCCGTCCTCATATCGTCCTATTAAATGTTTTACCTGTCAATACTTGCTGTTACTTTACTGAATGTTTCAAGCTGGTAGTTGTAAAATATTTGCAATGTCTGAAGTCTTTTTTGACAAGTAACAGAACACGTGTTAAGCGAATGTGTTTGTAAAAATACTCTATAACCTGCTGTGATACAGTTTAATAGCTAAATGTACTATATTTATTAAAACCAACTCTAAAGTTTTAACATTAAAGCATCAAATACAACAAATTGCTTAGCAAAGCTTAAAACCCATTATTGCTTATAAGTATTACATCTTAATGACCGACATTGCGTCACTGGTACGTTAAATACGAAGGAAGGAAATACGTCATAGTTACAAACTCTTACCAAACAAACTGTATTGCCAAAGCCCAAAGAAAAGAATAGAACATTAAAAGACCAGACAAAGAAGTCTTCCGAAATAATAAATTACCTAATTAAAGCTTTTATATGCAACCAAAATACATCATCACTTGCATTTCATCTAATTTGTGCAATCACTTGCTCAACAAATTATTAAGCAAGAACACATCCCATTTTTTTGTAAAGCCATAAATAAATCAAGATGGAATCCATACGTGACTCCGCTCGTGCCCCCAAGTTTAAAAAACTTGTAAAAGCAATGCATTTCCGCTACTTACGTTTTTACCAAAAATTTATGGACTGTTCTATATTAAAATTTTACTGTTTTCTGGGCGTAGTACTCATAATATTTCTATACTTCCTTTGTGGAAATAAAGTAGACCGTAAAAAAGTGCCAATATCGGAACAAGCTGCAGGTAAAATGGTCCCTGAACTCATCAAGCACATGAACTGGAAATACGGCGAAAAAGTATTGAACTTCGGCTCCGGCGACGGCAGAATTGGCTACCAATTAATATTTCCAGAAATTGTAAAACTTGAAGGTCATCTTTATTCTGTGGACATGCTGGAAAATAATACACTAAAAGCAAAACTAAAATACTCGGACAATCGGATAACATATGGTACTGGAACACTGTTAGGACTTCCATGGGAGTTCCCGTTTCCCCACGTTCATGGGAAACTGGACAAGATTTTTGCCATTTATGTGCTTCATTTGGTTCGGGATCTAAGAAAAGCTCTACGACATTTGCACTCAGCTTTGGCGCCAGGTGGACAAGTGGCTTTTTCAACATTGACGGAAGCAGCCTGGGTATTTAAAGTTTGTTTGACTTTGTCGAGGATGGAGAAATGGAATCAGTATATGGACCATTATGAAATGTTGCATCATCCTGAGTGGTCGTCAATATTTAAAGATGAGGAGGAGGGACTGGATATTTTGTCGGAAGTTGTTGAGGAGGAAGGATATCATGTGAAATATTTGAAAATTAAGCATATCCATGAGTTTTCTAAGGATACTCATAGTTATGTCGGTAAGATTATTCGTATTAATAAATTGGAATTCATAATTTTTAAAAAAATACCAAAGCATTTTGTTCTCATATTTTTATGTAATTTGATAAATAGAACGGGCTCCGTTGATGACCCCAGTATTTTCACGGATTCCAGCTGAGCTTTTACCAGAATTGAAGAAGGATTTTCTGGAGGTGTTTTCCAACATCACTGGCATTGGAAAAGATGGAGAACATTTTAAAATTGATTATCAGTACTTGATTGGTGTCTTGGAAAAGCCTGTTGGAAATATTTAAGATTGAAAATAAATAAATAAGTTATTTTGGACAAAATTCTGGATTATGTCAAAATTATTGTGTTTACATTTTTTGCAAAATTTGCATAAATCATAAATCTTTTAAACTTTATTATTTTTCATGCTCATGTTACTTGGTGTTTGTTATTTTTATACTCATAAATAATTTTATTTTTATACTTGGTATTTGTTTACTTAATATTTTTACTGAAGCGATCGATATTACCTCAATATTTACATTGAATTTATTCTAAACTAATTTGCTTTCGTGAAAGACGGGAAAATAGGAAGCAGCTGGCCGATAAAGTGGTTAAAAAATATGTAAGTCTTGGTTCAGAGTGTTTGTCCGTTGTCCCCATTATCAGCTAGTCTGTAATGTAAACATCATTATCACCAAATGTGGAGAGCTAAATCAACAAAAAGGATATCAATACAATTTTGATGTCATTATATTTTGAGAGGTTTTTCTGATATCACGTGATGACGACAGTAAAAAGTGTGCACAAATATTAAATTATACTGAAACTTCAAGTCATTTAATTTGTGTAGTTTTTTGTAAATTTTAAATTTCGAAAAGCGATCACTAACATTTTTCGATATTGTATTTTGCATTATTAAATACACCGGTGTTAATTTTAAAAAGGTTTAAAGATCAAACATCTGTGGAAGGTGAAAGTTATTACTAAATTCGCTGTTCAAAGTAAAATTGAAGATGTCGATTCGAGATGACCTGCCCTCCATGATGGGTATACTGTTTGGAGCTATTTTAACTGCAGGAATTATTTGCTTGATAGCTTATCATAATAAATATAAGTACATTCGAATGGACATGGAATTCCAGAAGTCAGATGATTACTTTGGACCTTCATCATGAATTCTTGCTGTAATACTATATCTAATATAAAGTAAGATGTTATATATACACTTATTGGGATATTTTCCTAATTTAATTTTACATAATTGATAATATCAATTTCTATTAGTTGGCTATTTATTTACAGATGATGGATTAACCGCTCAAAACCTCAATGCATACTTGGAAACTATTGAAGAAACGAAATTCTCAATTGAATAATAAAATAAAATACAAACTGAAATAATGACAATTTGTATAATAAAAACCATTTAATTTTTCCTTCGAGATTGTTAATTTTACAAATAAATCAAAAAAGTAATTTCTGAAAAATCTGTGAAATTCTCTAAATAATCTTTAGTCGTCTTTGTTCTTTTCCTTCCAATCAATATCATCAGATTCATCATTGTTTTCTCCTTCCTTTTTATCCTCATCTGCATCACAAACAAGAGGAGTGGTACTGCTCACATCCTTATCAACTTGATCTTGATCACCATCACCCTCAATAGCACCTTCTCCGTCCTTGAAACGTTGTAAAGCTTCCTTCCGAATATTCTCCATATTTTTGCATGACGTTTCCAAGGACATTGCCATTCTATGAAAAACGCTGACAACCAACATGGAAACGCAAACTGGTGGAATCACAGACCAAAACCATTTTGAGAGTTTGGGACTGTCGGCATACCTATTTAAATTGCAAACACGCAATGTACCAAAAAATACAATCCAATTTTTATATGAAAAGGACACACAAAAAACCAAATTTAAAGAATTGCATGATATTGAGAATCGGACCATTTACATTGTAATTTGTACTTAAAATGGAAAAAGCAGATTATCAACAAATAATTTTATATTCAATAGCTATGTATTTAATCAATACAGTTTAAATATACATTTTCAAAAATTGTCTACATTTTTATCTTACAATTAGTCCTAAAAGGGATAACTTTAGTTTTTTAAAAAGTTAATTTTTTTACAAATCCAGGTCATAAGCTCCATTTGGTAATTTAGCTTCCCCGCAGTCAGTTACAACAACAGGTTTTACAGGTTTGTCTCCTGTTTTTGTTTTTGTGGCTTCAATTGGTTTCACTACAGTGTCGAATCCTTCCACAATCTTTTCAAAATTAAAGATAAGTTTAGTTTTAATTATTAATCACAACCGTTTTTTATTACGTATTTATTATTTAATGTACTTTGCCAAAGACAACATGCTTCCCATCCAACCAGTCTGTTTTCACTGTCGTAATAAAAAATTGACATCCGTTTGAATTTTCTCCAGAGTTTGCCATGCCTAGAATTCAACAAATGAAATATTACACAAAACACGATAATAAATTTTAAATTTAAATGACTAATTATATTTTTACTTAAAATTCCTGGTCCCGTGTGTTTCAAGGTGAAATTTTCGTCATTGAATTGCTTGTCCTTATAAATGGACGTGGATCCTGTGCCATCTCCTTTAACTATGTCACCGCCTTGAATCATGAAACTTTTGATGACCCTGTGAAATTTGCTTCCTTTGTATGTCCGACCCTTGGAATCCCCCTTCGTACACAATCCTTTAAAATTTGCTGTTGTTTTTGGCACAGTTTCTCCAAATAATGCGATGACAACTTTACCCAAATCCTTGTCTCCAAGTTTAATATTCATATAAATATGGTCTGTTACTTTTACTGCCTAAATAAACATAGAAAAACATCATAACTATTAACTTTAGACTTTAACAAAATTTGGAGAAAATTTTATAAATTGCGTTTTTTGCCTGAATGTATCCACAGTACACTGAAATTATGGAAAAGAGCAAAATGAACTTCATTTTTACTAGACAATTTTCACTGGTGCAGTATAAAATTATTTTAACAAATTTTTTGTCTAATAAAATATTAATGAAACTTGCACTTTTCTCAAATCATCAATGATAAAAGAGGAGTAGTTGAATAGACAAAATCAATTCAGAAATATGATGAAATTCTCTGGAGAAAATAATAAGCTTTTATATGTGCTTGTATTTCTGCTTCTAGTTAATGTAATTGGATTATAAAAGAGAAATGGAATGGAAGCCGTATCAAATATCTGTGGAAGCACAGGTAAAAAACAATAAGTTGATGTTATGCGTGCTTGGAAATTGGAAATAACGTGATATTGTATCTTTTCACTTTTTTCTATGAAGTGTTAATAAAAAACGAAATAAAATATGCACTG